>PVIC010008263.1:0-48649 GCA_004025085.1 Thryonomys swinderianus | reverse complement strand
GGATCTAGTAAAATGGAAATCAGAACTCATCTCTGAGATCAAAACAGGGATAAGGTCCACAGTGAAAGACATCATTAAAGAAGAGATCACTGAGATGATAGAATCCAAGATAGCGGAAGCAATGGAACCTTTTCAACAGCTTCAAGCAGAGCTCCAGGTCATGATGAAGGAGAATGAAAGCTTGCGAAGTAGGATGAATGAAGCAGAGAACCGAATCTCAGATCTAGAGGACAGCACAGCAGCTAATGAGCTGGAAAGGTATAATCTATGGAAAAGAGCAAGGGACCATGAGAAATCAATTCAACAGCTTCTAGATGACTCAAAGAAAAATAATATAAGACTGATTGGAGTCACTGAGGAAGCAGGAGACAGTGTAAAAGACATAAAAAAGCTATTGTCAGAGATAACAACAGAAAACTTCACAGGAAAAGACATAGACATGCAGATACATGAGGCCTATCGGACTCCAAAACACCGTGACATAAAAATATCTAGACCTAGACATATAATTATCAAGGTTCCAGATGTACAACAAAAGAATGAGATACTGAAAGCAGTGAGAGAAAGGAAGAAAATCACCTACAAAGGGAAGCCCATTAGGATCACAGCAGACTTTTCAACACAAACACTCATTGCAAGGAGAGCATGGAGAGAAGTATTTCAAGCATTGCAGGAAAACAACCTCCAACCTAGACTGTTGTATCCTGCAAAACTATCTTTCAGAATAGACGGGGAAATAAGATACTTCCACGATAAAGAACACCTGAAAAACTTTACAAATACGAAATCTGCACTCCAAAACACCCTAAAGAATATCTTGGGAAAAAAACACAAAAAGTTCCATACCCACAAGACCCAGGAGTGTGAATTCATTGGGGCAAACAAGAAACTAAATAGAAAAGGGGAAAAGCAAAGAAGAAAAGAACCAAGAACAGGGAAACATGGCAGCTCTGAATATGTCCGTATCAGTCATAACCATTAATGTCAATTGACTCAGTGAGCCAATTAAAAGACACAGACTAGCAGATTGGATCAAGAAGCAAGCTCCTACAATCTGCTGCATACAGGAAACACACCTAATTCAGAAGGAAACCCATAGACTGAAAATAAAAGGTTGGAAAACAATCCTTTATGCCACAGGAAACTGCAAAAAAGCAGGAGTGGCTATCTTGTTTGTAGATAAAATAGATTTCAAACCCAAACTGATTAAAAGAGATAAAGAAGGTCACTATATTCTCGTACAGGGAACTATCCAAGACAAAGAAATAGCAATCATAAATATTTATGCACTGAACTCTAATGCACCCAACTATATAAAACAAATGGAGACACCTGGAGGATATACTAACAAGTGAAATCACTAGATCATAGATAGGCAAATTCCGGATCTTCTCTTTGAAATGAACACCTGTAGATGCAAATGAGCCCTAGAAAGTATGACAGCTTTTATAGAGTGGGAAATTTCCATAGGAAATTTCGTGTGGGAATGTGATGAGGGGAAGGAATAAATATGATACAGAAAGAAAATAAAAGAGCATGTATAAAGGGGGTGAGGAGTTGTGGGTAGGTAGGGATACAGGTAAAAATGAGAATTAACTTGTGTCATATAGTGGTACAAATTCCCCAATGTTATACGTGATTTTGAGATGTATGTAAATTGTACCAATAAAGAATTCAATTAAAAAAATGTATGACCCTGGCTAAACACTCAGTATACATTAACTATTACTTTTTGTTAATGTTACTTTTATGGAATATTTAACTTACGTATTGTAGCTAGGAGAAATATGTTTTTCTTTTTCTAGGACATTAGACCACTTCAGAGATCGTGTCATTTCATTTTTTTTTTTTTTTAGATAGGGTCTCGCTTTATAGTTCAGGCTGGCTCTGAGCTCACTAAGTAGCCCAGGTAAGCCTTGAACTCAGCAGTCCTCCTGCCTCTGCCTCCCAAGTGCTGGGATTATAGGTGTGAGCCACCTTGTCCAGCCATCATCTCATTTTTAAAAAAAAAATTGAAGTCTTTATTGGTACATTTATATACATCTCACAATCACACATAACATCGGGGAATTTGTACCAGTATATGATACAAGTTAATTCTCAGTTTTACCCACATCCCTACCCACCCACACCTCCCCACCCACTATATACATGCTCTTTTATTTTCTTTCAGAATCGTATTTATTCCTTCCCCTCATTACATTCCCACACCAAGTTTCCTAATGAAAAAGAGAAGCACCTAGCACAGGCTGTTTAAGTAATGGTCTACCAGACATTGACTAGTGCTCTACAAAGCATGGAAAAGTCAGTCTTTTGTTCCATATATTTAGACAATAAATCTAAATATTTTAAAGAGGGGCTCTAACTTTACAGTTAGAGTTCCCCAGAGCAACAAATTTAAAATTCTCTATTCAGTCTAGTCATATAGAATATTTCACTTATACCAATATACCTCCCATTTAAAAAATAGTGACAGAACACATCTTCACTTTGAGCATTTCCCAAGAAGATTGGCATTTCTTTTAGTTTTGGTATGTTAACTGTGCCAAAAAATCAGTCAATAATAAGTGAAAACTATAGTTACATATGATTATCTGCAGCAAGGTTACAGACCTACATGTCAGCCATGGAACTCAAATGATCTGCAAAGGTCCCAAAGGACAAATCAAGTTAATGAGAGGGACTATTTGATATTTATTCATGGAGATAAAAGTCCTAAATGGGATAGATAGGTAATGTTTGCTAGAATAACTTGGAGAATAAAATCATCAATCCAGGAAGAGTCATGAGAATTCTCCAAGAAAGCAGACTTGGAGGGGAAAAAAAATTCTAGGATATATTTTATTTTTACTTCTAACTTATACTGATATGTTTCCTACATTAAAATAAAATCAGAATAACAAAGCACCAAGAACCCTTATACAGTCTTTAGTTGAACTCCTTCATAAGACTGATTATTGCATGTTTTAGAGAGCTCTAGTCCACATTTTATTTGTCCAAGTAATTATCTTATTTCCAGAGAATAGAGAGAGAAAATTGTGGAAGGGGTTGGAATAAAATAGGCTCAGAGTACATGGAAAACAGGGCCAGGGGGTCGTTAGAGCCGGGATATCATATCAACAAATGTCCAAGAACCCACCCTTGTATTCTTGTCCCAACATCCAAGTTGGAGCACTCATGGCCGAGCTTTCCCTCTGCCTCATTTCAAAGGGAGAAACCACAGAGCTGGGTGCAGCTTGCATTGTTGAGTGACCTTCACACCCACTTTCTCGTAGAGTGGTCTAGAACAGAAGCATCCAGCTATTCAAGGATGGGCCATGGAGAGTAGTTATGGTGATGCCAGTTTTCTGGATCCTTGTGGGAATACTTACTGATTCCAAAGTTGTTCCAAAAATGCAACACATAAGAATCCTACCAACAGTAACCCTACGTTTCTCGTGTCTACTGAGCAGTGAAGACTTATCCCATGAATAACACACATAAAAATGTCTACAAGCATCAAGTTTATGATTAAATCTAAGAGCATCTCTGAGAGAATAGAGTCTAAAGAAAGAAGAAGAGCAAAGGCCAAAGGCAAAAGGTCTCATTAGAAATTCAAAACACAACCTCTACCACAAGACATTGTTCTGCATTCTCAGCAGTGATGAAAAGTTCCTGAGCGGGGTCTGCTCAGAGGAAGGTTAAGTGAGGACAGTGGAAAAGAAGACACTTCATGTATCATCACTGAGCATGAAGCAGTATTTTTAATACTGCTGGAAAGAACCCCAGGCTGCTAGTCCCAGGAAAACAGAACTCACACAGTTCACTACACATTTTCTGGTGCCTGATTCCTGGGAATGTCCATTTTTTAGCTAAGACTTCTTTGTAGACTCATCTCTGGCTGTATGCTTTGTATTTACTGTGTTCATAATCTGAATTTTATGGATTCTGTTAAGTACTGTGTCTATTCCTTAAGGACAATTCTAGAATAGGAAATTCTGCTCATCTTCTCAAAGAACTAAGGGAAACTATATGGTAGAAATGGGAAAATAATACAATTTAATATTGAAAAACAGAAAATGAGAAATTCCCAAACTCATATTCATCCACCTAAGATTTCTTATATACATTATAAATTAGTCATTCATTTATTAATTCATTCAATATTTACTCAACATTTATGATGTTCTGGGGCCAGTTTCAAGCCCAAAATAGTAATAAAGCTGCTCGTGTGGAGATAGACAACAAAAGGCAATAAAATAGACAATAAAAGTGTTCACTGTTATATCAGGGAAGGAAAATTGCTTTAAATGAAATATAAATTTTGCTCGTTTAGATTGGCGAAAGTTTCTTTGTGAATGTGCTAAACTGTTTTGCAAGCCTTATTACTATAATTTAAGCAGGGCTGGTTTTTCATTGTGTCTCTGTGTTGCTTTCCACAGAAACTCCAATTTCCACAACCACTTCAAGCCAGAGTTATTCCTTCCTTTGATCTAGCTCCCATCCAGTTTGTACTACCACCAAGACACCTGTGTAGCCATTATTGAATACTTGGTTGAGCTGTATGAGTGTGCTGGTCTACTTTTTTGCCAAAGAAGTCCTCTATAGAATGTGGGATTTGGCGTCTAGAGAGACGTAAACTCAAATGACAGCCTTACCACTCACTAATTGTACAGTGGAATTTCAACCTCAATTTCAGATAACAGCACTAATGTCTATTTATGGTGTGGCTGTAAAGAATATATGGCAAAGAGTAGTGATGGTGATCTTATGACATAAGTGTTGTAGTGGACTGTTTGTATCATTCAAAACTCTAAAAGATTTACCATTACTAAGATATAGAGTCCTTGCTAATGAGAGCTGCTGCCAACAGTCTCTTGGTTCTTATGGGAATAGGGTCTGTGCCTGGGATCTTAAATTGCATCTCGTAGTACCTGTAACACCGTATGTTTCTTATACACTGGTCTTGGATGGTAGAGTCTAACGTGTCCCAAAGTGCACTGGATTTGGAATGATCAGGCACAGATTTCTTTCTAGGTTCTTTCACTTACTAGTTACATGATCAAACACAAAAGTCATTTAACTCTCTGAGCCTTACCTTCCTTATCTGTAAAATATGATTAACTATGCCACCTCATGGGGATAGGTAATATAATCCATTACAAAATATATGGAAAAAAGAAAGCATTTCTTGTTCTAAATGCCTGGTTTTGCAACTTTTTGCCTCTTGTAGATGTTATGTGAATTCATGTTTCCTTATAGGACAGAAATTATAGATTCAGTGCTTCAGTAGCTCTTTGACATTTCCTTCCTGAACTGAGAGGCCAGTGAGCATTCATAGCCATCTTGCTGCTGCGCTGAACATTAAGTCACAAGGAGAGGCCCATTGTGTGATATGTAAGGTACGTATGACGCAGCTTGTGGTTATCGGAAACCAGTGTGTTTCTTTCCAAGCTAAGAGTCATTAATAACCTCTTCACTGGAAAATCTGGCAGACTGCTTTGTATTTACTTCAGCTTAAGATCTTCTAGCTAAAGCAATCAAGTAATGCTATACATATCGCACTACCTGGCAGTGCAAAGTTGGGCGTACTGAGGGAAGGTCACTGTTCCCTAACAGATAGACTCAGTAACTGTTTGCAATTGAAAATGATACTCTGGCTTGATGCAATGTAAATTTTGCTGATTCACTTCAAGTGTTTTGGCAAGAATCAGTTATATAACAGTCAAAGAATAAAGTAGATACGCATACCAAAAGAGCAAGACCCAGGGGCAAGAGGAAACTAGATGGAACACAGTGCAGTGAGGGTGTAGCTAACAAGTAACAATGACTACTGGGTACCGACCAAATTTCTCCCTATTACTCTTGTTCAAGACTGTAATATCCTCTTCACTACACCACTGGCAAACATGAGATCTGGTAACAGGATGGACACTACTAAAATCTCACTCTACTGGTAATAAGAGAACAAGGAATTTTATGTTGTATTCACTAATGGGTTTAAAACACTAAAAATTGTCCCTGAAATGACAGGTGCTCTATAAATATTGGAGAATAAAAATGAAGTGAATGAATGAATGAATGAATGAATGAGAATCCTCTGTAGAGGCTTCTTGCTGGATTCCTAGTGTATTTTATTTGCAGTTGAAAAGCAGTTTGTGTTTAGTCATTAGTCTGCACAGTGCTCAAAAGTTCAACCAATCACTGTATACAGTTAACTTTTTCCCCCTTTCTTACAGTACAGAGAATAATAATTAACTAGACTGGGGAGTACTATCTAAAGGAGGAGAAAGAAACAGTCTGAATAATGGTGTGATCAAGTCCAGGCAGAACAACAGTGACAAAAGGGAGCATCAGAAATTCAAACTCACACAGATCTCTCTTCAGGAGTGACTAATCTGTTCATTCTCTGTGAGGTGATAAAGGACCGGCACAGAGATCAGGGTTTTTATTTTTATTTTTTCACTTTCTCCCAAAGTTGTCCTAACATCAAAAAAGGTTGGATTTATAAGCCTACATTAGAAGTTCTTTGGCTTGGGATCTTAAGTTACATCTCACAATACCTACAAGGCCCTAAGTTCCTTACCTGGTGGTCTTTGATGTTAGTTTAACATGCCATCAAAGTGCACCGGATGACACGATTCTTTAGCTGGCCTCCTATTCAGAGGTGATTCAACAGTGCAGGCTCTGGAATGGGGCACAGGAAGCCCACAGAGGAACCTTTGCATTTCTTTATTCCATTCCTTCTGTGATATAAAATTGACTTTCTTCATTATACCTTAAGAGTTCATCTTCATTTGGCCAAAAACCATACAGATTCATCAAAAAATCTGCTACCAAGGCTTAATTTGGTCTCACCAAAATTTTGGACCCAGGACTTTTATGCTTCCTTCATCTCTTGTTTGCCAAAGTAATGTCAATTCTTGCTCTCACAATGGCCTTCTCTGCATATTTGTGGCAGTGCCTTCACTCAGTCTTTTTATGCTCTTCCGGAAATCAGCAGAAACACTTCATAGCAAGACTTCAAGTCACAAGTCGAGCAGCCCTTCCATCCATGTTCCACACTTCCAGCCTACGTGTGACTCCAGAGGACAATCCCAATTCTACATCACTGAGTAGAGCAACCCACATCCTTAGCCTAGAAACACACCAATTCTTAGTACAGCTGACAAAGAGACTGGGCATGGATTTCATATTTGAAATGGACTGGTAACTGGGCATTACCTGCAAAAACAACTGTGTTGGAAGGAATCACACATGACTGGTAAAGTCCAACAGTGCAGCTCCTTCAGCTACTGCAGCTGCCATTTCAGGTCTACCAGGGCTTGAATAAGCAGAAGAACTCTAAGCTACCGAAGGGAAAATGCTATAGAAGGAGTCAATCACAGTGGAGGAGGGAGTACAAGAGTATTTAATTAGTCACACCCAGGAATAAAACTGCTAACTCACGTGGGTAGTGTCAGTACATTTGGGTAGAAATTCCAGCCAAAAATTACATTCAAAATACACAAACAGTAAAACATTTCCTTGCTAGTCACTCACAGGCAAAATTTTATGCCTGCCTCATATAATGTCAGGATGTTTCAAGATCTAAATGGAATTAAATAACACATTTGCTTTGACAGATTATGTGTTTATTCAGAATTTCATTTAAGCCAGGAACATGCACCAAGATTAACAGTATTCAAGGTTGCAAAACGTTTTCTTCACAAGTATTTTAGTTAAATCTATCAGACAAAATGCTTTTGGAGATGATGATAACAACAAATAAGGTCAGCTTTTTAATGTTCTTTACCAAGCAGTTATACTTACTCTTTTTTCCTGAAAATAAGACATAACTGGGAAAAAATATCAGCTCTAATCAGCTCATCCTCATTTTACCTACCATTAAAGAGTAGCTACAGAGTAAGAGAATAGCAAGGTATAATCTTATACATGACACTGGTTATCACACAATAACAAGGGCTGTTCTGATTTTCAAGCAAACAATAGTAAAGGAGCTCTTATTGGTGATTCCTCTAGTCTTTGATTGACTACAGCAGAAAAAGTCTTGCAGAATTAGAAACATTATTTAGCTAGGAAATAGTTAACCCCATAGACAGCACTGGATGTCTCTTGAGCCAAAATGGGGGATGATCATTGATTTCTGACTGAACTTCACTTGCTTTCTGCAAACCACAGTTTACACATCTTTAATATCTAGTACTTTCTTTCCTTGACCCTCATAGTACTAATTTTCAGCTCCTCTTGATTTTGTATTAATTCACACATAATATAGACAACAGAAAATGTGTCAGAAAAACATTTAAGATAGTGCCAAGCATGGGGCATCTATTCCAAAAATGCTTTTGAACTTGGTGGCCCATTCCTTGCTACGACATTTGACACTGACTCAAAATGTAGGTTTCTAGGGGTGTGGGCTTCAGCCCAGCAACCTCACCTGAGAACATTCTAGAAATGCAAATTCATAATTATTCTAAATCCACAGAATCAGAAACTGTAGGGATGGGGCTAATCACCTGTGTTTCAAGGAGTATTTCAGGTATTTTTGCCATATGTTCCATTAGAACTACTCTGATAAAAAAAATACACTTATCTGGAAAAATTTGACCACTTTCTAAGAAAAGAGAAAGTTCAAGGCTTTTATGGTGCAAACCAAGAAGTTCGGTAGTTAAAAAATGTTTCAACGATATCCACAAAGAACCACTTGGAGAAAGTAAGCATATTAAGTTATTTTTTAAAAAAGAAAAAGAATACCATCCAGGAATAATAAAATAAAGACCAGAGAAATATTTCTCTAACATAGCAATATATGGTATTTCTAGTTATCAGAAGGATTGCTTACAACTCACTGTCATTGTAACCATAGCATCGCAAATTAATTCATTTTCTGGGCTGGCTGAATGAGCGTATAAAGTTTATCCCCATAGAAACTGAGAGCTATACAGATTGGTCAGGCTACAGAACATATAACGGAGCTAAAACTGTTGCCAATATTAAAAGATTAGTGTCGACAATTTGATGCAACACAATTATTTTCCAAATATCAGAAGTGTCTCACCTACATTCAAGGATAAAGGACTGTCAGAATTTGACTTAAGAGACAAGAAAAATCCTTAATGCTAGAGTCTTTCATCTGTGAGCACTGGCCAGGATGAGCAGAAGCTCTGCTTTCTTAATACTCTCATAATTACAAGGAGACTATTTTGAACATTTGCATTAAACCGGTTGCCATGGCTTCCTGCCTGAGACGTCCTCATGCCAAGTTTCAGTCAGGAGCAAGCTATGAATGAGCTGAATAAGCTGCTCATAAACAGGGTTCCACATCAAACCCCTGCTGCAGAGCATCCCATCAGGAAGATTACTAAAAGTCACAGGGTGTGAAAAGCGGCCTGGCTTCCCTCCTTCTCTTGACACTTTTTTCCATGGCCTCTCACTCACCACCTTGTCACTTGAGATGCACTTCCCCTGTAAGAAAGGGCCACTGCACACAGCAGTGTGTCTGCCGTCTGTGTCTGAGTACAAAGAACTGTGTGGAAATTTGTTTCCAAAGATTTGTCAGTTCTTGGGGGCATTTCGACATCTCCAAATTTTAAATATGACCATGACCAAAAGGGAAGAAGGCAAACTAGAAGTTCAAAGCAGAGTCACCTATGCTCAGATACAGGCCTTTGTCATCAGTAAATAAAAGAGAATAACCATGGGGAGTTTCTCTGTATGTTCTCAGGGAGATAGTAAAACCCCAGGTAACACAAGCAGGCGTGCTGGGAGTAAGGGTAGCCCCAGAGCTGTGCTTCTGCTTAATATCTAGTCGACTATCTAAGTCCCCTTATAACTTCCAAATCCTGCACTCCTCTGATCTCATAGTGTCTCTTAGGTACTAAGCCTTTCAAATTTCATGCTAGGTTTAGTGATTTAGGTTTTTGTTTGGGGGAAAACTCACATCTTTAAGTAACACATGCTCTCCTATTTGAGGTGTGTGTGTGTGTGTGTGTGTGTGTGTAGACATTTATAAAAAACTTAGCACTTGAGAATTGTGTCTATTACACTACAGATCAAACAGTTATTTTCAAAAGCCCCTAATTTGGAAGGTAAGGTAAGAGCTATTCCTTTATGATGAATGAATTATTGAACAAGGTGACAAACATTATGTAAGATAAAGAGGAAGTCAAGCATGGGAGCAATGCCTGTTATACCAGCTACTCAAAACCTGGAGGCAGGAGGATTTCAAGTTTGAGAAAGCCTTGTACAACTTAGTGACACCCTGTGTTAAAATTTAAAATGAATGAGCACAGGCTATGTATGCAGTAGGGCACCTATGGCTTAGGCCCCTACTGTCACAAAAATAAGAAATTATTTTCATCAGGTGTATTACCTTCAACTGTGCTAATCTTCCAGTCTAGAGAAGGAGACAAAGTTGATACTCTTTGTTCAAGAGGCCAACTACTCACATCTGGCAGCTTGACATGATCAGCTCAGAAGCATGGATAGTTTTTTATCTTAATTTCCACAATATCGTTGTTTAATGATTCCAAGAAATCTAGCAGTCATTCCTGGGTCAGGTCAATGACCTCCTGAATTAAGAAACCACTGCCTTACAGTATTGAATTCTAATACAGATTCCCAATCCATGATAGTTTACTTTGGGTGGAGAGTTAGTAGTTTGTGAGACTTAATACAAAATTATCAACAACCCTTCTATTCTGGGACTGGGGCTGCTAGAGGTCAGTGGCTTTATTTTTCAATTCCCAGTTTTTATAAATGTGATCAAAGTCATATATACATACATATATATTCATATCAAAGGATTATAACCATTTTTTAAAATTTGAGATTCAGCGCCAAATTGCTAATATGATTCAGCTTTTATTCAGTAAGAAGGTTTCTATTTTTTGGACAGGAGATAAATATTTAACTTACAAAATCTACTGGCAAATGAAACTACTAGGAAAGGGAAATATCCAAACCTCTGTCTTGATCATGTATGGGAACTAAAAACATGTATTCAAGATGGAATCTCTTAAATAGATTTCAAACTGACATGCAGTGAAAGCAATGCCAGGTAGACATGTCTTTTTGCCATCTCAGTGAAGCTACAGTACAAAACCCATTCCAGAACGGGAGAAGAAAGAGGCAAAGTGCCCTAAAAGCCCAAATACTCGTATTTTGCAGATTGATTTGGAAAATTGGATAAATCCCAACTTGTTTCTGACCTAAGACTAATTTTCAAATAGTCTCTCAGTAATTCACAAGGATTTAGAAAAGCAAACAGTGTAAACATTTCTAAGTTGGGCTTAATTCACATGTTTAAAGTACACTCTATCTAGAATCCAAGTCTTCTTCCAGGGAAACCATGGAGTCTTATAAGAAGGACATTCTGCATTCAAAAACTTCGATGACTGATTTTTAGATTTACAAAGTGATGAAAATTACACATGATTTATTTGTTCTTTCAACCAGTAAAATTTATATTAGCTGTAAATTCATTTATAATATGAATTTTAAAAGCCTCAGGCCCGTGTTTAAAAAAAAAATCATCCACTTATATAAACTACTTCAAATCTGATGAGTTTTTGTCTTTTGTTTGACCTCTCTAAAGTTTACAGAACTGTAAACTTCACAAAACTTTACTGTGTAATTTAGAGCTCAAGCGTGTTCATCACCACAGAGACACTGCCCCAACAGACATGTGTCTTTCTGCAAGAAGTTTGGAAGGCAAAGACTGGGGAGGGGCAATGCATATAGGAGATCTACAAACAAGACTCGGCAAGCATTGATCTCAAATATCAAAATGTCAACTTAAATGCCCACCTTCTAATGAGGCAACAAAGCCCTCAACAAAACGAAACATTAGGTTTATTGTAAAGCTAACAGGACAGCTTTAAGTAAAGTGGAAATTCAAACATTAACTAGAATTACAAGCTGACTTTGTGAAAAAGAATCTATCTGAAAGGAATTTAGGCAGATGAATCTATAAGTAACTAATTATGAATTATCCTCGGGATCATCTGTATAAGTTTATGTGAGAGAGGTGTTTGCCTTTCCCTGTAGGATCTCTTTCTTCCCTGTCACTCATGCCTGTACCTTACCTTAGACAGTTCCATTATCTGTTACTTAAATGCAATGCACAGGAAGGGTACTGTTATTTACTAGTCACCGTAACTTCTTCTCTAGAGCTTTGACCGGAACACTGCTGGCTGCAGACTCACATTTTGCTCTTTTAATTTTCTTCACATTATCTTATTCCATGCTAGGCACTTGTTATCATAGAATCGCTGGGCTCCAGGCAACTTTACAAATCAGGGGTCCCTTTACTCTTATGGCATAGACACAAATGTGAATGTGAAGCTCAGTAGATAATTGAGATTTCTCAAATGACTCAGACCATTGGAGACAAAGGTGGAAACCAAGACAAGGATATTCACTCCATACACATTTCTCAAATTCTACAGTGTGCAGAGCACTGTGCCAAACTCTGGCAATATGGGAACAATGACTATGATTAACTTGTCTTTTAGCATATAGGATCCAAATAAGTTAATTAAACTCATAAATCAACAATTACATGAAGTACTAAGTGTAACTATAGAAGTGAATCCTTAATGTATCCTAGCTGAATAAATCTAAGGCAGTTTAGTAACTGACATATAAAAATTATATCATTAGAAAGACTCACCTAAAAAGTAGAACTTGGGTAACATGAACAAGGTTTTGAGATTCTGACTAACTTAACCCTATCAATCTTCTTTTTTTTGGCATTTATAGAATATGAATAGAGAGCTCATACATTGTAGCTACTTACTCACAACTAAAATTATGTTTATTTATTGAGTCAATGTGGTGGATATGTATAAAGGAATAAAGACACAGGAATCTTGATCTGACTAGTCCTCGTTCTGACACCTAACTGGTTAATACTAACAATGACTGAGCTATTAACTTTTCTAAAGGATCAATTTGTACATTGTCATGAAAGATGGTGAATCTCATTCAAGTGAGAAATCTTACTCTATTCAATTTTCCATGAATTCTCTCAGATAATTAGTTTCAAGTAATAGCACCACAGGGCACCTTATCATTTTCTAGTTCTCTTGGATATCCAAACCACATGACACTCGTGACAAAAGCCTAGAGGGACGTGGAAGTGGTATTAGCATGAAATGTTCAGTATATTGTGTTTGGTTTATGGTGGCATTAGGCAGGTTTGTGAGCATCTGTCTACTTCCCCTGCTTATGATGACTTCCAGTGCCTCTGCTCTGGTGTCCAGTCTTGGCTTCACTGAGACAACAGAACCCCATCTCAGCTCTATCTAGTCCACTTGTACCTACCTTAATCTGGTCCATATGTGCTTTTCCCAGACAGGTCTCTATCCAGCTTTAGAGGTGGGCAGGACATGCACTGCTTGAAGGGATGCTTTGCCACTATTATGGACCTTAGCCTACTCTACTCTGTGCATTCATCATGGGCCATGGGTCCTTTCTTACTCTGAGCTGCCAAATAAATGCTGGATGATTTTTCAAGAATTCGGAGAGCAGAAAGGACACTGAACCTATTTAATGGAAGGGAATTGTCTTTTTTTTGTGTTTATCTTGTGATGTTTCATTGTTTTTCTTCTGTCTCTTCCTTTGAGACAGAGTCACTGCCTGTCCCTAGAGAGTTATTCTATTCTCCAATCACAGTTTTCCACTCCCTTTACTCTTATGGTCACATGCTCACATTATACTACTGATATTTATGCAGGGTCAAAACAGCAACAGAGTCTTCCCTGACTCAGCCTTTACAGCCTGTGCTTTGAGCTGCTGTGACATCCTTCCACGTGGCTTCCCTGAGGAATTTTCATGAGAGCCCTGAAGGAAGCATTGCAGATATTTTGAGAAAATAATGCTATATGTTTAAGAACAGTAATATTTTAGAGAGACTTTAATAAGAGCATTAAAAATTATAAAGAAATGCACAAATCTTGAATGAACAGTGAGCTTCCAAAAGTCCCTGGATACTGAAGAGGACGCATGCGAAGTGGGGTTGTAGATGGAGTGTGATGCCTTTTCTTGATCTCATTATGACAGGCATTCAAAATGACATTAGATGTGTGAGCATCTCAGATCAGAGAAAACTACTTTCAGCTGCTACAGCGAGCTGTCTCTGATCATTCAATCATGAGTGTGTGTGGATCACTCAAGGTACTCACAAGAATAAAGTCTTTCTTCATACCTCTAATGATCTGACTGCAATAATTATTATTGATTCATTCTATTACCCCACCCTCCACGGAACATTTTCAAATGTCCCTTCTCCTCCTGAACATGGGGATAAAACTTCAAGTTTTCTCTGTCCCTGCCATTCTAGCTCTCATCACACTTCTCATTGGTCTAGTTCTCAGAACTTACCCACACTATCATTTGTCTGGCTTTCTGGAGACCAGTTATCACTGTCCACTTTAGGTGAGCCTTGTACTTATCACATAGCCCAGGCTGGCCTTGAACTTGCAATGGTCCTCCTGTCTCAGCCTCCCAAGTACTGGAATTACAAATAGGAGTTGCCACACCTAATTTTCAGACTATCATTTTCTATTTGTCCTTTTGTCACTTAGTTCTTATAGAAACTAATAAGAAAATGGAGAAAGTCAGAGAATATTGCATGACTCACGGTGGCCTCTTGGTGGGTCAGTAAGAAGGCTGGGTCCCATTTTGTGGCACTAATAGCTGTACACAGTCTCTGCAAGGCGACTTTCATTTTCCTTTCAAAAGGAATTCAGCAGTGACATGAATATTGACAAGGGTGGAAACTTTTATCTGGATTCTTTGTGGGCAAAGGACTGTGACTACCTAATGTGCTTTCACTAGCCACTGTACTTAATTTTTTCAATTTTCCATGAGGATTTGGTGACCACATGGAGAAAAGGATGGACTATCAAACTGTTTTTATTATACTAATGGGTATATAAGAAGTCACTGTAGTTAATTCCTCTTTTAATACAAGTATTTTTTGTCATTTCCAAACATATTCAATTATCAAATAAATATAGGTTAGATACTCTTTTGAGTGTAACAAATAGGATGCAGAAAAATGAAGAAACACACTCACAGACAAACTTTGCTCTTATTCTTAAACTCAGTGCCTGCTTTTACTAGTTTAGGTGAATTGGAGCAAGTTATTTAAACTTTCTGAGCTTTAGTTTCCACATAATTAAAATAATAATTAAAATAATCATATGCTTTATATATTCATAGAATAATCTGAACATAAGCTCAGTGAAAGGCGACTATTATCTGTCTTGTTCACCACTAAATGTATAAAGAATGGAGCAAGGTAAATAAAGGTTGATAAAAGATTAAAGGAAAAATGGTTAGTAGATCTATGCAGTGCTTAGTAAAACATCAAAGGCCCATAATCTCTGAGTTAATTTCCTCCCTTTTTGCTTGGTGTTTCATTTATCTAGAGGACTGGTCTTCACAGTAGGTGCAAAAATAAAAGTTTAATGACTATAATTTGCAAGGAGAGAAAAAGCTTTTGTAGATCTATGTGCCAGGGAAGCATTTTGAGGGGACAAAGGGGGTTCGAGGACAGCCGAAGTGGTTTGATGAAGTGCACGGTATCACCAGCCTTTAGCCACTGATCAGTGGCACAGAGGCTCTCAAGAGTGAAGGCACCAAGACCCTCCAGGGAGGAAGGGAGGCCAGGGAGCCCTGGCTGGGACTCTCCTCTTCTCCTCCTGAATCAAAACTCCCTCTGGGCTCCCTGGGCTCTCTGGCTCCTGGGGAAAGTACTTAAAACTAACATGCCACCTGTGATCTGTTTTACATTGCAGTACCAAAAAGAAGGTCTCATTCAGAAGGTCTAGCTTCATGGGAAACTACTATGGCAAAATTAATTTTTGAAAATTAAATCCAATTTAAAATGCATTAAAGGCTGCTTAAAGAAATCTGGAATCCTTTGTTACAAAAAGAATCTTTCTGAGAAAGGAAAAAAGCAATGCTGATGAGTCTTTTGTGACATCTGGATTCACACAAGCAGGACTTTCTCAGGATGAGGTATGTGAGCCTTGACTGCCAAGGAGTGAGGGCTACTCCTCTCCCAGGACACCCATGGGCACGGGGATGGGGACAGGGACTGGCACAGCACCTCCTCACCCTCAGCAGAGTCCTGAAGGCTCGCATCACAGTGAGGGGCAGTTTCTGAACACAAGGGAGAGCAGACCCCTGTTTGAGTTAAAGGTCTTTGAGCAGAGGACACCTGCTTTGAGAAGAGCCGCAGTAAAGTGACTCTTGAAAGTATGACTCTGAGCCCTATGGAAGGTGATTACCAACCAAGCCACCACTACAGAAATGGGAAGCACGAAGCTCCTCTGAACTTCCCAACGTGCACAAGAGTTGAGTGCTTTGCACAGACATTAGATGTGTAGCTTTGCAGAAAGTCAGACCTTGATGTTTGCTAGTCGCACGACCTTGGACAAGTTAATGACTTTGTGAGTTTCAGTTCCATCAAGGGTCATATTATGGGACCTCTTTGTAGAGTTATGAAAATTAAGTGAGTTAATATAATTAAAATATAGCAGTCTAACCTTACTCTAATATTAACTGCCATCTTTTTTAGTATCACAGATTCTGACAAAAATGAAAAACCAGGCGGAATATTTAAAGGGCGTCTGATTTCAATAACATGATCACCATCATTTCCTACTGTGACCCCCTGTTAAAGGGAGTATGTAATCAGCCCTTTTTCCACCCCAGAATTCAATGTTCTATGTAAGTCAGGGCTGCCTTCTCTTGAACAATGTGGAATGTTTCCCTCCTTCACCTTATCAGGGCACACCTATTTTGTGCTTCATTCTTTCAGAGTCCTCCTCCACCAAATGACAACCGGACAAACTTATTTCATTTACATTAGCCTTTCATTATAGCTTAGCTCGGCATCTTAGAAAACTAACTTTAATTTTAGGATTTAGTGCCTCTCAGCTCTCCTGTCTAAGGTAGCAATGTACCCAAACAAAAGATCAGGCCCTAATTAGATGCAGACTATAAACATTATACAAGGAGCCTGGCGATCCTGCCTGGTTTAGGTTGCACTGACTTCCAATCATGCATTTTATCTTTTGGCATACATACATAGGTGCCCAATAAATGTTACCTTTGGTGATAATAAAACAAAAACTAAACTTTCAAAAGCTGAATTATCCAAAAGACCATTGTCTGAATTCTTGGCAGCAGCCACAGAGCCAGTTTTCCCAAGTCAGCAGCCTCTGAGGAGGTTGGCGTGGGGCCAGTTCCCAGGGCTGGTGGATTCCTGGGGCCTGGCAAGAGGCCACGGGGACCCTGTTTCCTCTTTCCTTCCCTTTATGTAGTGGAAAATTTTTTCCACTTCAACCCTTCCAAGTCCTTCCCCCACACTGGAGTAAGGCGGGGCAGTAAGATGGGAAAAGTTCTCCTGTCCCTTCCCCAAAACCCATCTCCCACTGCTCCAAGTTGGCAAAGCTCAAATCAGTGGAAGACATAAGATAAACAAAGGAGAGCTGCGCTGTGAGGTTCCGTAGCTTGACTCTAGAGGACCCAGCGGAAAGACACAGCGAGACCTTGTGCATTGGGATTCACTGACGTTCACTTGGAAGACCACAGGCATTTCTGGAAGCATTTGGAACAAAATGACCTGTTATAAATAGACTCTGGCCAGATTTCAGAAGTGACAGTAGAAGGCCAAAAGTTCCAGAAAAATATAATGCCCCACATAAGAAAGTTTGGCATACAGCTCAGTAACAGGGAACTACTGAGCAACTGAACTGCGAAGAAAGGAATCCACAGCCCAGTAAGATACAATATGCAGTGAATAACTGGACAAGCACACCTGGCCATCAGCACCATGGATATGGCGTTCTTAAGCACCATGTATGCATACATACACCATCTATCCATATCAAAGAGTTCTTATCAACTCTTTTCTGAATGCCTTCTTCTATTTGCAGACAAAGAGACTTGGCATCTAGAGGGGCCACAGTGGCATGCTGTATGTTTTCAGGGCAGCAGGGAAGACAGTAAGTCATATGCTCCAGTTATGTGAGGAGTTCTTAATTCTTTCAACAGCCTTTGGAATAAGATGATTATCCTTCTTTACAAAAGGTAATATGGAGCCTCAGGAAAGGTAAATAATTATTACATAAGGGCCATATATACTATGTATGAGTACTGCTGTGGACAGTATGTGACAGATAGGGTTTCTCATCCATAGGCCGATTCTCCAGTCAACCGTGTATTTTCTACAACACAACAGTGCATCTCTTTCAATTTTCCCATAAAATGAGTACTTTGGAGACAGTAAACAAACATATACATCTTCTTCCTAAGGTTGCTTCCAGTTGTTTTTGATAAGTTGAAGTTTAATGGGTAGAAGTTGTATCACTCTCTAATATTTTGTCCATTGTTTGTTTGCATAGAGTCTCACAGTCTCAAAGTAATTCCTTTTTCCATATTTCATTTATCCCCCCATTGAAGACAACGAGACTCAGAGAGTTTAACACATTCATAATAGGACCATAAGTGCATCACTTTCCCATTGGGTAGGTTCTACAACCCAGTGGGTGGTTCGGCCTGGCAGAATGTATTCAGAAAGTAGCCACATTTTTATTAGGACTCTAGAAGAGAAAAGACCATGCCATTAAACACATAAAACTTCTGTTCTGAAGATCTCCAACTACATTATCTAGCTGAACCAAGTTAAGAGAACGGACTACAAAATAAAACTTGGAAACTTACTGCAAATAATGCATTAAAGTGGACTGGTCTGATTCAGGTCAGTGTTTTTTCAACACAGAAATATGTGCAGAGAGAAAGTATGGTGATGGTACAGTTTGTATAGAACAGACTCATCCTGTTGGCACCTCCTAATCCATCCCAGCCATTTTGATCTGATCTGACCCCAGGGTCCTACATGGCCCCCTTTCCTGGTGGCTTGCAACTAGATTTGGTTCAGCCATGGGGACCCCTTCAGAAGACTACAGTGGGGATGGAGGGTCCAGGTGCCCTGCTGCTGGAAACATTGGACAAATTCATGTCCCGATGGTGGCACTTCCTGCCACGTAGCTGTCTCGTTATAATCATATGGTTCTACAGGCCCTTTCTAGGCATAGAGAAAAATGGTTCCCCAAGTTCTACGCTCTGTTCTGTTATTTGCTGGTTTCTTTACATCTTGCTCTTTCTTTGTAAAGAGATTCTGTATTTACCTCTTCTCCTTCCCCTGGCTTAAAAGTTCCATCTGTTCCTTCTCAGGACCTTATGTGATGCAGCAAATAAGGAAGCTACATTGTGGACCTGGAGTTCTTGCACACAGAACTATGGGAGGTTATTCAGTTCTTTCTACTAAAATGAGAAATATTATTCACTTGTATCTCTCTTTCCCCTTTCATAGTTCACTAACCAGGAAGTAGGTCAGATATTCTGCCTCGAAGGCTTCCCAAATTTGGCACAGAAGATCTCTAAATAGTTTCCTTAACTCAAGTTGCTCTTCACCTTGCCACTTGTCCTGCCCGGCTGGAAGGATACTCAGAGGGGAGAGGATGACAGCACTAGCTTCATACCAGTCTATGTAGTTGGTATCTGCAAAAATCTTGTACTCAGCATCAGCTCTGCCCACACTGGCCTCCTGTCAGCACTCATGGCCACTCCATCTCCAGAGATGGCAGGTCTCTGACAACTCCTTCTTGGAGAAAAGACCAACAGTTTTTGAGCCACTTATCTGCTGGTTCTGACAGATGGACCCCAGGATTTGTTAAATCAAATGATTTCATTTCCCTCCACACATCCATGTGCATAAAAGTAGTCCCTGAATTAATTTTATTAGGAAACCTACCAAGCTAAAATCAACTGCTTTAATTTGGGAACCACAAAGGTGCTGAAAGACAGAAAGCAAACACACCTCAGAGGCATCTTTGGGAATGGACAATTCTGATCTATCAAACCTACTTAAAGGGCTGAAATTTATGAGGAGAAACATCTGGAACTGCCTCAGTGTAAAGGAAGCAGGAAAAACCAGTCTTTGGGTTTGAGGAGAAGCATCCCAGACAAATGGGATTCCATGTTAAGAGGCCACTGAAATCCAGCACAGGAAAGAACAGAACTGAGTTGGTGCATCTGGTGTTAAGTGAAGCATTTTAACACAATGGCTCTTGGATATGCTCTTGAAATATTAATCAGAACTGGGATGGATATGAGGGCTGTGAGAGAAGCAGCAGAAAGAATATAAATACTGGCTGAGCTGAGTCATAGAGATACAACATAAGTAATGAAAGGTACTGCCTCTTTCACAGCCCTGAACCCTGTGGATGTTTAATAAATATTAACTGAGGATAATGAATCATAGTACAGGGTGGTAAGTTTATATAAGACATTTAGGCTGCTGAAATCTAGTGAATGTATATACAGTTGGTACAGCTTACACTGATGGATGAATGAGGAGAGAAGAAATCAAGATGATTTAGTTGTATGATGCATTGTGCTTTGTACCAGAAGTATGGGGAACAGAAAGTTAACAGAAGAGTAGAGAGGGGTGGCAGGAGAGGACAACGGAAAGTTAGGTAACAGGAACCTGTTTGGGGCATGGGCAATCTTTCAAGGATAAGCCAGATACATTGGCATCATACCCTATTCTTTTAAGACACTGTGGCTTTTTAAATAAATTTTTGCTATAGAGAAGTCAGGCACACCACAGATTTAATTTGGACCAATATTCTAAAGTGAGATTTGAAGGCCCTCTTCCTTGGGCTTTTAAATCGATATAGCCACAGTTTTTCATTCTAAATCCCATCAGGTGTCTTGTTTTCATCGCTGTATAGCACTAGATATTACTATGATTTATGTATATGTGATTCGATTTTTTAATGCTTTGTAAAAAATAAATTATATTTTGTATTTCTTAGCACTCATTTCAGAGAGCTTTGAGCCTACGAGGTGCTCATTCCTGTGCTGATTGATGAGAAACTCAAGAAAGGAAAACAGGCACATAGAAGGAACACCCAGATGCCTATCGGGTCTGAAGACCAGCTTCTAAGGAGATCGATAAAAGCTCTACCTGTTGTTATGGACAAAGCACTAGAGAGTCTGCCACAGAAACGATCCTAGACTGCTAGAGGATGACGTGGAAAACTCAGTTGCCATGGCAACTCATATGACCTGATGATTCTCATTATTCAAAGGTGGTGAGACACTGGGAGAATGACAAGCAGATCTAAGAGTCCTACAGAAACATGGGACATGTCTCTGCAAACGCTTCTGCTCATTTGTACTTGTTTCTGCAATGAAAGCAATAGTATTTCTTCATCTGTTATTAAATAGCATTGGCAAGGGCTTCAAACGTGTATCCTCTTTTGTTTGGATGTGTTGATCTCAGAGATCCCAAGGATTCACAGAGTCAGATCAGATGCTGGCAGACAACACTCATGGCCCCACAAGTACCCGGCAGATAATGGAGGCAGGGGCTACCAAAGCGTGGCCAGCCTCTCACCACTGGGACAAAATACCTGACATCCACAAAGTAAAGAAGAAGCTTACTTTGGCTCAGAGTTTCAGATGTTTTGGTCCATGGTGACCTGGTTCTAAGGCAGGAATATGGTTGAAGGGCACAGCAGAGAAAAGCTGTTCACCTATGTCATCCTGGAACAGAAAGCGGGGGAAGAACCAGAGACGAACCTAGGAACCAGGTGCAATACTTAAGTTCACATCTGCGTCACCCACCACACACACCCAGAAGTGTCACTGTGCTCCCTGGTGTTTCTCAAGTCATAACCAAGTTGACAAGGTTAAATGTGACAACTAGCAAGGAAGTGACCTACGGGCAGGTGTGGAACAGGAACTAAGGGAAGCACAAAAGGCGAGTGAGGCCGTATGATCATTCCTGGGTCACATGTATCCTTGAGGGTCTGTTTATATTCATGGACTTACCCCCTATAAAATGCACAATTTCCTATAAATAAAAACTAACATAAAACATTTCTCAGAATTTAAAACATTGGAAGTGTTTTAATAAATTTCTCCAAGAAGTACTTTGAGATGCGAGATGGTCCAGGATATCATGTTGAGAATCTCTTATGTAAAACGAAAAGCTTTACACACACTAGAATCATCCTTGGGCAAGACTGAAAAGCAATGTGGTATCTCTCACCTTCAAATAGCACTCAGTACCTCTGCATATGGGTCTACCATGTTCCATAACCAGGATCCTCCACTAATGTGTACTGGGCATGTGACAGCTAGATAATCACAGGGAAATTCATTCACATGCTCATTTCACTGAGCATTTACTACGTGTCAGACATTTGTGAAACAAATGTGAATGTGACTGGGTCTTTGTCCTCAAGGAACTTTCAATGTACTTTGATCAGAAATGATCTCTCTCTTAGGGAATAGTTGCTACATTTGAAGCTATCTTGGCTTTCAGTGCTGGACAAAGGATGCTATTGGCATCTAGTGGGTAGCAGCTAAGTTTCCTGCTAAACAACCTGTAAGGCCTAGGACATACTCCATGCCAAAGAATTATCAGGTCTAAGATGTCAGTAGTGTCAACAGTTTATGAAACTCTCCACAAGTCAGAAAAGGACACTTTCAGGGCTACTTTGGAGGATGTGATGACCAAGATAATCTACCTTATTATTAATGAAGAGAGACAGAGTCATTTTAAGTGAACAAAAGCCACAACAAATGTGGACCTTCCTTTAGGCAATATGAGAGATGGCAGTACGAGTGGTAGCTGTGCCTGGTAAGTGACATTTCTTCCAGAAGCTTCTCATGGAGAATTCTGTTATTTCTCCATTTACCTCCAAAAGTTAGCAGCCCTGGTGAAATCACACACCTGAGAAATCCCGTTTCAGCTGGGGAACAGCTCTATAGTGGATGTGGCCCATCACTTCCCAGCTCCTCCCAACACTGCTTTCATTCTGCTCACCAATTCTACCTTGTGTGTGCACAGTCAATCCTCATCAAGAAAAAGCATATATTATTTGAAGTTAAATTTGGGCCAAAAACTTCATCAATGAGAAATATCATAAAATCAGAAAGCAGACTCAGTGCTACCTTTCAACATTTGAATTCCTTATTCCTTATAACTCCCTCCCTCCCTCATTTCGATCCCTTTGGCAGTTCAAACATTTTGTGAAAACCAAGCCTGTCCTCTTGCATCAGCAGACTCAGACATGACAGATACTCATGGCAGCCTCTAGCACTGTCGAGACAGTTCAAACTCTTTAAAGTTGGGAAGCACTAGGGAGGAGCCCCCATTTGTAATCAAGTGGTTGCTGGCTTCAGCACTGTAAGCTACACACAGGCATCCTAGATTGGACGTAGCCAGACCCCAGTTGAAATTGCAGCACTTACTCATGAGTTCTACAGCCTTACCAAAGTTGAGTAATTTGCTAAACTGCAGATTTCTCATAGGTAGAATAGATATAATTAGAGTTCATACTTTCAAGATTTATAACTATTAAACAACAGTTTCCATAGAATTCATTGAATAGAGAACCTGGCACATATTAAGCCTGCATAAATCTCAGTTACTATTCCTAAGGGAAGGAAGCCATTCTCATCTAACTCAGTGCATGATTTGCCAACTGCACATGCAGAGGTGAAAATGGCCTTGATCTTGGGCTCTATCACCCCAGTGCTGACATGTCATATGCCTACTGCTTGGACCTATTACAGTCGTCACCTTTCTGCCACTCAGACTCTGCCCTTAACACCAGAGATTTGCTGCTGCAAATCTCCAAACTCTATCTCAGCACTGTTCTTCTCACTTTTGTTTTGCTCTTCTCCAGACTCTTCAAGACTTCCAGCAACTAGCTTTTGTGGGTGGCTTCACCCAGCCCATCTGACCCCAGATCCATCCATGTCACCCACACATCCAGTGTTGCCAGACAGTAGATGGGTAGGTGAGCTCTTTAGCATTTTCTGGATGTGCCAGGATAGCATGAGTCATAGAGACTCATTGAGAAATAACACATGTAAGAGTCTGACCCTCTTGGAGCTTAACCAGTGACCACTGTCAAGGGGACAGAGACGGAGATACAGCAGAATTCCCTGGGAAGGTCACTGATCCAAGCCTGATCTTTTCCATTTTCCACCTGCTGCTTTATCCTGAAAGTAGCCTCCTCTTGGTCTTCAGGATTCAATATACCTTCCAACACTTGATTCCAGGCCAGGCCTGCTGTTCTTAATACATCAAGGAGGCAGCTGAGAAAGTTGTTCTCTTAGGGAATAAAGCAGCTGGACGAGTAAAGTGCTCCCTCTCCTTTTCTGCTCCTCCCACTGGATGTCCCTTTGGGAAATATCAAAGCAATCTTGACTCAGAGAAACAAGGTCAGGCTTCTTGGAGGACACCTTGGCATTTTCCCAAAGGCCAGAGGCACTGAGTAAACAGTATTTTTGATCTGCTTCCAGAAATGGTCAAGAGAGCTACAACTCGGGGAGCCAGTCTCCTACAGAGGCCTGCTGTTTTGAGCTCTTCACAACTTCCCTATGGTGACATGAGGTCTACTCTGAGCACCGCATTAAGAAAGCTCTGAAATGTATGATAGGTAATGTGAAATAGGAAGAAAATGTTCAAAAGGCAAAGGGCAAGGGCGGGTAGGGGTAAGTAAAGAAGGGAAATAAAAACAACTGATGATGAACAAAGGAAATAAAACTTATGCATATAGGGGGTGGGGTTATAGGGAGAGCAGAGGAATGGGTGAAATGAGAATCAAGATGTGTAACATACTGGTACAAGCCCTCAGTGTTGAACATGATCATAATGTAGATACAAAATGTAGCAATAAAATCAAGTTTTTACAACCATACCTGAGAAATAATTTGCACTGCCAAATAAAATTCTATCTAGCCATATACCCCATAATGATGATTTGATCAATGATGGACTACACATGCAGGAGTCATGCCATAAAATTCTTATTCCTTGTTGACATAATCACACTAAGGTCATAGTGTAAAACATTATGGCAATGCTGGGGCAAACCTCCTGTGCTGTCAGTCATATATAAGTTACATATAAGTCCTATATAAGTTATGTACATTATATAATGATAATATAAATGATGTTACTGGTATGCACATTTACTTACAGAACTTTTAATCCTTATTTCAAAATGTACTACTTTTACTTCTAAGACCAAGTATACTGTAAAAGCATGTGCTGTGTCAACAGCAGCCCCATTCATCTGTGTTCACCATGTCTCCTAGTTGCATCCGGAGGCTGTGTCAGGTAACTGACCTCCACCACCTATGTTCACATACCTCTGTCATGTTCCTACAGTGATGAAATAACACATTCATCAGAGCATTTCCTTATGGTGAAGTGATTATTACCAATCTGTAATTACATCTGTAATTACAGCCTCATGGCTGCATTGGGTAACACTATCTCTATTTTTACCTTTAGAAAAAATTTGGGTGAGTTCAGACATATTCAAGGTCAGTATTCTATAAATATTTAAAACAAAGATTTTCAAAAGTCTTTTCAAATTTTTTGTCACTTGGCTAATTATGTAGTATTCCCCCCCCCCCATCCTTGGCTGTCCTTGGCACATTGTATACACCGAGGGTAACAAAATCACTACTTAGAGAGTTGGCACACAGGAAAGATAGCCTGGATTTTCAAATATCCCATTTTTCTTAGGCACTCAAATATCTTTTAGGATCCAGCCAACTAGTTATCCTTGTAAATAGCATGTTACTGAAACACAGGCCCATTTGCTCACGCACTTTCTGCGGCAGCTTCTCTGCTATACCAGCAGCGCTGAATAGTAGGGACTATTCGTCTGGCCTGCAAAACTTGAAGTATTCATTATCTGGACCTTTAGAGAATAAAGTTTTGCTAACAATTTTCTTCAAAATTACTTGTAAACAGAATGGAAATAACTGAAGATACACATAGGAAAATTCCGTATGAATCCCATACAGGAAGATGTTTCCCTGGGTAAAACATCAGTAATGTAGCCCTTGCTATCAGAGGCTACAGACAGTGTCCCTGGCTGGCTCTTTCTTTCTCCGCTCTCCCATTCCTCATTGACCAAGTTCTCTCCATTATTTTGGAGCATGGATGGTTCTTGCTACAGTGGCTCCCTAACAGCTGTGTGTGCATGAAGAGCAAAGGTGCTAGAACAAAAAAGAGATGTGGTGTAACTATAGGTAGAGTGTAGGATAGCTGTCCAGCCAAAACTGCAGTCTGAAGCAGAGGTGTCTATCCTTGTCCTTGAGGGAGGGAATCAAACACTTCCACTCTGACCCCCTTCAGGGTCCTCCCACTGTCACACCCAATCAAATGCCAGAGGCAAAGTGTTTTTTTTTTTTTTTTTTTTGAGACAGGGTCTCCCTTTGTAGTTCAGGCTGGCTCTGAGCTCACTATGTAGCCTAGGCAAGCCTCGAACTCAGCAATCCTCCTGCCTCTGCCTCCAGAGTGCTGGGATTACAGGTGTAAAACACCACACCCGGCCAAAGTGGTTTTTTTTTGAGTCAAGGTCTTCCTTTGTAATTCAGATTGACCCTGAGCTCACTATGGAGCCCAGGCAAGCCTCGAACTCAGCAATCCTCCTGCCTCTGCCTCCCGAGTGCTGGGATTACAGGTGTGAGCCACCACGCCCAGCCAAAGTGGTTTTTCTTTGAGTCAAGGTCTTCCTTTGTAGTTCAGGCTGACCCTGAGCTAACTATGGAGCCCAGGCAAGCCTCAAACTCAGCGATTCTCCAGCCTCTCCCTCTGGAGTGCTGGGATTACAAGCATGAGCCACCACACCCAGCACTGTGGTATGTGGTACTGATTGCTGGTGGGCGTGAGTCACCACACCTGGTATTGTTGTATGTGGTTACTGGGGATCAAACTCGGGACCCTGCACTTGCTAGTCAGGAGCTAGAACCACTGAGCTAAATCTCCAGCACCAAAGCATTTTTTAAAAATTTTATCTGTGCCGGGTGTGGTGGCTCATGCCTGTAATCCCAGCACTTGGGAGGCAGAGGCAGGAGGACTGCTGAGTTCGAGGCTTGCCCGGGCTACATAGTAAGTTCAGGGCCAGCCTGAACTACAAAGCGAGACCCTGGCTCAAAAAAAAAAAATTTATCTTTATTGGTACATTGTATATACATATCATCATATCATGATCACATTCGATATTGGGAATTTGTACCAGTATATGACACAATTTAATTCTCATTTTTTTCCTATTCCTCTACCCACCCCACAACACCCCACCACTGAAGTATTTTTTTTAATCAGTGTCCATGAGATACAACCTTCACCAGCATGCAGAGGAGCCCAAAAAGTGGATCTAGAGAAACTCTCCTGCACATTCTCCTACAGCTTTTTATGATGCTGCTGGGCTTTATAGTGATAAAAAGACTTGATTACAGTAATGATGTCTGTAGATGGTCAAGAGGCTGATGGATGAGTTTTAAGATTGTATAGGTGCATTTTGCCCCTTTGAGTCTATCTAAACTCTGCTGCTATCAGATCTGAGGATTTAAGTCAGTGTTTTGCTCCCTTTGGAGGAAGGAAAAAGGGTACCAAGAAGAAATTTATCAGAGAAGCTATTAGTCTCATCTGTGCCTAAAAACAAATATTATCTTTCTTCAAATGAAAAGAGAAACATTACAGACAAATGAAGCGGCTAAAAAAGAGAACTCACTCACCAGCCTTCTCATCAGCTAAATTTTACCACGGCTACAAGTGTCAACAGCTGTACATGTTGCCTGGTCTTGCAAATAGAAAGCACAGTGTGAAATGTCGACTTTTTTCTGCCCGAAAGCATCCTGGGGAGGGCTGAACAGTTCTGGGTCAAGAAGAGACCTCAATTTCTAGTGTGATTTTTATTGTTATTAGAAGAGAATTGTACCTTCCATGAATATACAGCTACATGACACTCTCCTGCTGATGGAGGCAAACTTATCACTTGTCTTTCTCTTTGGGCTTTACCTCCCACACAGGAGCACATTTTTTATTTCAGTTTTACCTGTCACTTTCTCCTTAAAAAGGACAATTTATCAACTAAAAAATTCATTGATGCCAAAGAATGTATTCTAGTATTACAAAACACAAACATGTGATACATGAGTTTGTGTCTCACACACACACACACACATACACACACACACACACACACACACTCCACCCATCCCCTATCCCAATCCCTAAAAGAAAAAAATTATACCTAAGGTTCACAAACTCAGTTCCCTCAATGAGAGCTTTCTTTCCATATCTGGACTATAAATTTCTAAATTTTGTGGTTCTTGCAGCTTAAAACTTTAAACACATTGCAAGGGAGTTGTAATTCCTAACCTGAAACTTTATGATTTGGTTATGTTAAGTAAAAAGTGTAATGAAGTTAATAGTGCCTTATTCTTGGAATATATTTTGAGGAATTTTCTGCAAAATCTAAAAGTGGAAATTACCTCTGGGCCTCCTAACTCTCAAAAATAGAGGTCATAATGATTTTTGCAACTGAATTTCATTACTTAAGAATCTCTTATGTTTCTGTTTCTTCAATTTTCCTAAAAGGACAGCTTGTCTTCCTGAGATAATATGTAGTGAAAGATAAGGAACAGGTAGAAACCTGGCTTTTGTTCTTGTTATAATCCTAGTTGAATGATATTAGCAAAAGCAGTTAACCTCTCTGTACCTTATCTATTCTTTCTATAAAGTAAAGGAATGGAAACCCATTCCATTTGCATACTATGATTCAAAAAATAAAGGAAGATGTGTTTTTTTTTATAAAATGGAGTATTATTCTGCCATAAAGAATGACAAGGCTGATTCATTTATGTGCAAATGGATACACCTGGAGGACACACTAATAAGTGAAATAAATAGATCACAGATAGACAAATACCCGATCTTCACTTTGATATGAGCACCTATAGATGCAAATGAGCTCTAGAAAGTATGACAGTTTTTGTAGAATGGGAAGTTTCCAGAGGAAATCTGGTGTGGGAATGTAATGAGGGGAAGGAATAAATATGATTCTGAAAGAAAATAAAAGAGCATGTATATAGGGGGTGGGGAGGTGTGGATGGGTAGGGATGTGGGTAAAAATGAGAATTAACTTGTGTCGTATATTGGTACAAATTCCCTAATAGTATGTGTGATTGTGAGATGTATATAAACTGTACCAATAAAGAATTTTTAAAAAATTCAAAAAAAATAAAGTAAGGTAAAGTAAAATAAAATACACGCACTGAATGAAAATGGTAATGTAATATTAACTTTTTCACTTTCATCTTTTATTTTGCATCAGTCCTTCTCTAGAATCATACTCAACTGCTTCTTTTGTAGCTCTGTGTGGCTTGACTGTGGAGCCACGAAGGACAACAAGTATTCATGTCTCTATAGGCCAGGCACCTTTGATCTCATCTCAGTCTAGTTCTTTTTCTAAAAGTCACAATAGAGTCCATTTGTGAGAGTTTGGATGGATACTACTCCCAAATACCCAAAAAAGAATTCTGTTATTGGCATTTTATGTACTGGAGAGAACATAGTACTAAAACTATAGGCACTTGACCAAACTAGTAATGTTCAAAGCATTTAAGCATCCAGCATAAGCAATCATAGGAGTGACATTATTTTCCTGGATGTTCCCAAGCTGCGCATGCAGATGTAAAAGTTATTCTACTATTAGGGGACAAGGAAGACATACTTAAGCAGAACCTGGAAGGAAGACATCACTGTACAAGGAAGACAACACTTAAGCAGAACATGATACAGGGGCATGTAACAGGATTGAATTGGTACTGAACAATTTCTCTTTCTTAGTATTCTTCTAAACCAGTAAATCAAGAGCCAGCTTTGCACCTCCAAGTGTCAGGGGAGAGCCTTATGCCAATAGGAAAGAAGGCTTGCTTTTGAGTTTTTGGCTAGCACTAGCAATGTGGCAGGATTTTTTTTTTTTGTTTTTTGAGACAGGGTCTCATTTTGTAGTTCAGGCTGTCCCTCAGCTCACTATGTAGCCTAGGCAAACCTGCAACTCAGCAATCTTCCTGCCTCTGCCTCCTGAGTGCTGGGATTACAGGCGTGAGCCACCACGCCCAGAGCTGTGGACATGTGGTATTGATTGCTGGTGGGCGTGAGTCACCACACCCAGCATTGTATGTGGTTACTGGGATCGAACTCAGGGCCTTGCGCTTGCGAGGCAGGTACTAGAACCACTGAGCTAAATCTCCAGCCCCAATGTGGCAGAATTTTATGAAAGCCCTTCTTCAAGTTGTCTCTGGATAAAACTGAAATGAGGACAAACGTTTCATGCAGACGGTTTCCTCTGGTCCACGGTCTGTAGCTGTACAGTAACCACAGGTAACTCCCCACCCTGTCTGCCTTGTCCAAGCCCACCCTTGCTCACTCAGGACCCCATACTCTGTATTTTTTTTTTTAATCTGCTACTTCTTTCAACAAAATTCTGCTCATCTGGTTGACATTTGAGAATGATCCAAGGCATTTTACTAATGAGTGGTACTATGAGTTATCAAAAAAACAATAGCTTACTATGTTTGCCTTTAAAAGGCATTTGCATATTAGGTGAGGCATAAGGCAAAAATTTGTGTCTTTGGGGACTGATGAACAAGGATAGTATTTCTAGGTTAATGAGATGTTTTTTATGAGCTCTTCACATCATACCATATGGCTTTCTCAGTCCCCAACTGACTCCAAGACACCATACTGGTGTGTTTATTTGTAAGAAGAGTTTTTCTTCTGCCAAGCAGAGGCTGAGAATTTATTCCATTATCTCAGGGTTTCTCAGAAATACAAAAGTACATACATTTATACAGCCTATTCACACCACATTCTACCTTGAGGCTGTAAGACCTAAGAGATGAGATGGGGTCACGGTCACAGGGAGAAGATTTTTAACGTACTACTTGACTCCTCAGCCTCTACAGGCATGCTTGTCAGTACACAGCCCACATAGGCAAAGAAGTCTATTCTGAATAACAAGAAAAACCTTGACGAAAAAAGCTCTTCAATACATATCCCTAAATAGTTTGTGAAGGGAAGCATCAACCACTATGGGACAAATAACTAATCCATTTGTGACACAACAAGACAGAGCTAGAGATTTTGAATGGTTCTACTGATAATAGTTTTCTGGACACCTTTCTATAATAGAACCCAGACCAGGTTCTGGAAGTACATAAATGAACAGGCTACATCCCTATAAGATATGCAAAAGAATGGGCCAAGCTAAATTCTTATTTAATAGGTGAGCACAAAGGGAAGGGAATGGCTCTCTTGATTTGATTCTGTGCCCCATTCACATGGAACATGGAACAGGGAGCCTATCCATATAGACGTTAGCTGCTCAGCCTGTGGAACTGCAGCCAAGCTTCTGAAATGAGTCCCTTAATCTGTTTTGTGGACTAGTCAGATTCTCATACACAGAAGCCAATCCAAGCAGGCTGTTAAGAATGATGTCCATCAGCATCAGACTTCTTAGGAAGAAACTGTAAGGATGACTGAACTAATTTACAGACTCATGAAAATCATCAACATTTTCTTGGCTCTTCAATATTTGAAGTGGTAGTGAATTCTTGTTCAACTCAGCCCCATGGTTATGATAAATGGGTGATGGAGTAACTATATATAGGCTTGGCATTCACCGTGGGCAGCACAGTAGAGTTTTTCTACAGGCTAAAGTCTATTTCAGCTGAAATCAATATAATTATGTATAATGTTGACAGATTATGACATCTGCTGATTAAGACATGATACAAACAGTCCAATAATTTGCTAGCTCTTGAATTTGTAAAAAAATAAATGAAACCAAATCTCAGAGGATCTTGCTAATGTGGTAACTGGAATAGAGGTTTCAAAAGCATGGGGCTCAGGAAATAACAGTCAAAGAATAATGTACTTTAAGCCAAAACATATAAAGTAGTAAATGAATATTTAGTACTTACCACGAGACTGCTGTCTAGAGACAGTCTTTTTCCAAAGTCCCTTTTCTCAAGCTGTCTCTTTCTCTCCATGAGTGAAGTTATTTATTTTCCTTTGTGACTTATAATAATCCCTCGTCTCTTTCCAGGGTCACTGCAAAAAGTGAACATGTGTTTTACTATCCGAGTGCACTGTGTTTAGACTCTTAGTTTTCAACTCTAAGCCCAGAAACAAGTGCCAAAGCCAAAAAAAACAGCCAGCCCCAAGTGATAAGTGCTGAGCCAGGATCTCTGAACTGAGAAGACCTCTCTGGGTTGCAGTGTCAGGCTGTCTTTTTGGAGGCCTCTGCGTTTTCATAGGTTTTCCTAATGGAGTTGGAAAATGGGTTTGCAGGTCGAATCAGCAGACTGTGGAAAAGAGCAAACAGTCTGTTTCATGCCACACTTGCTCCACTCCTGTCCTCTATCAGCTAGAATTGTTCTGTTCCTATGCACACAGATGCTGCCTGCAAATTCCATGAGATCAAACTGATACAACCGGGCTCCATAACCAAAAAGCATTAAGCCCAAAGCCCAGAAAGAAGAAACTGAAACGTGAGCACTATTGTCAATATTTAATTCAAAAATATGTCATTAAAAAATATGTGAAGAACATCACAAGATGTATTCCTTTTGGGATGCTGGATTCAGAAAGAATGGTGGGTGACATTATTGTCAATGAATGTTTAGCGAATGCTTGCTGAATTTTAACATACAGTTTATCTCTGTACTCTACTGAGATTGCTTGTTCTACAAAGATTAAGCATCTTGTTTATTAAAGATCCATCATGTGCATGAGGGTGAGTTTTCCAGTTTTTGCTGATATGTAAAAGACCTGAAAGAAATGGGTTTGAGCCGATGTTTCCTTACCAATTAGCCAAATAACTTTGCACAAGTCACTTACTGTCTCTGAAACTCATTTTCCTCGACTGCAAAAAATGTGACTATGGCAATCAAATGATTTATGTTAAATGATTTAGGAGTAATGAGATATAAGTTATGTGTAAATTATAATTTCTCACAGATTAAACCTCCAAATAGTTAACCTTAATTATCAATGTAATTCAGTATGCCCTTGATGATTCAGAAGCACCTTGAGATGTAGAACCTGCTCATGACCTCATAAACATAGCCATGGTACTGCTGGGATAGAAGAGATGAACTTAATAAGGTGCTACATTAAACAATCTTTCATAAAACCAAGAAGCGATAGATTCTGCCACCCTAAATTACTCCAAGTCTGAAGTGGGTCAAACAGTTGTGACCTCACAGCCACAGTACATGGCTTCTTTCTCTTGGTTTCCCCCATAAAAAGGATTGAGACAACTGTGTGTGAGACAAGGTGGTTTCAGGGTGCTGTCAGTCTGGGAATCCCATGGACATCTTCCACTGGTGGCTCCCCCTCCGCCTTAGTCATTCTGGATCTCTGCTTCAGGGACACTAATCTTACATATAACCGGTCTACTTGGAAATTCCTAGGATCCCACTCAAAATTAAAGAGAAAATCCAAAAAATTCAACATTTCAAGGGCCACCTTCTGTAACCTAGTCTTTTCCAATCCTCAGGTACATGAGGCATATTCCTGAGAGCATGTTTTAGATTGTAATTCTCACCTCCATTTGGTCTAATCCTCCCTTCACACTGGGGTCTGGCTCAGGCTCCATCTCCTTCACAAGACCTTGTTGGAGAACTCCATTTAATAAAGGTTCCTTTTTTCTCCCAACTTTCACGGGAGTCTTTACAGACTTGCCTTATTAATTACCTTAGCCATCTAGAGCAGTTATTTAAATACATCGGTTCTTATTATATATGCTTTTTTACAAGACCTAGTAGGTAAAAAGCAGGAAAAGTCCAGAAAGTATTTTTTTTTTTCACAAAATCAGTTAGTTCTGTACAGTAACTGTAGGTGAGGGCATTAGTCAACTAAAATTTGGATTGGGGGCCCTTCCTTCCTTCTCAGTTTCAGCCTCCCACTTGGCAGTCCCAAGCCTTTTTTCAGTGACTGTATTTACTACTAGCTCAAAACTACAGTAATGATGAATTTAGCTACAGAGACTACTCAAGCCATTATATTTACCCCTCTATCAAGAGCATGTTCTCTTAATTTTTAATCCCAAAGAAGATGACAATTTGATGGATCACAGTAGATTACCTTTTGGCACTTAGCACATATGTATCAAATACCTACTATATAGAACACTTATTCTGTCTGTGCTGGAAACGTAACTGTAAGAAAGCTTCATGACAGTTTAAAGACATGGTATGTATTATGTATAGGAAGCTAATAACCTCAATTAACATTAACTTTATATATCATAGTATGAATTAAGATTAATATCAACAAGAATAAAAAATGTGATAGTGGAATTGAGGAAGGAGAGGGAAGGGAATTAAATAAGCACATTGTGGTTATGCACATAAAACTACTCCCCAAGATGATTATAAACTGTATAAAATGGAAACAAGTACTAATAAAATATAAAATACATTTCACACAAGCTTTTCAGAAAGATTAGGTCTACACAAAACTTATATTACAAGAACAGTATATAAATAATAAATAAACAAACAGAGAAATAACTCCAAATTGTGATAGCATCTATATGAAAGAAGTAGCCCCACTACATAATACAATAAAGGGTCAAGTATTTGGACAGAGAAACTTTTTGGATAGAATAGTTAAAGTGGAGGGAGATATGTAAAATGATAAATACCATCATAAGTATAGATAAATACCATCATAAATATCAAGCAAAAAGACAGGGAAGTAGAGCCTACTGCACTGCATGCCACTCTCCTACGTCCTGAGAGAGCCCTTGACCTTCAGTAGACTAACTCCAGGCCAAAATGAGCTTTGTGCTAATGAGAGCATGCCAAGGCCAGAGATTGCCTGATCCTCCCCAATGTTGAGCCCTTCTCTGGCAACCACAGACTAATCTCAATAGCCACTGAGCAAACCCCTCCCACCGCTTGTGCTATATAATGCCCTACACTACAAGCATTAAATGGAAGCATTTCAGAAACCTCCCCAGAGTCTGGTGTGTTTTTGTGACTCTGCACCTCACCCTCCTGTGTGCAGCTCTGCAATGTCAAGTGGAATAGACCAGTGGAATTGATTAGAAGATCCAGAAACAACTCCAGATACACTAGGACACCTTATCTTTGACAAAGGAGCCAAATATCCTCAATGGAGGAGAGACAACCTCTTTAATGGTGCTGGAAAAACTAGACTTTAACCTGTCAAAAACTAAAGTGAGACCTATTTCTTTCACTGTGTACTAAACTAAAATCACAATAGATTAGAGACTTAAGCATAAAAACAGAAACACTAAACCTGCTGCAAAACAGGTTAGGTAAAACTCTAGGAAACACTGCTTAGAGAAAGACTTTATGAACAAAACCTCAATAACATGAGAACTAGCAGAAGGAATCAACAAATGGGAACTCATCCTACTGAAATGCTTCTGCAAGGCAAAAGAAACCACTGGGCCAGCTAGAAGACAACCAACAACATGGGAAAAATTCTCTACTAGCTGTTTCTTAGACAAAGGGTTACTATCTAGAACACACAAAGAACTTTAAAAACAAGTCACCCCAAATTCAAAACCCATTTCACAAATGGGCACCTGAAATGAACAGTCACTTCTCAAAGGGAGAAGTCACAGCAGCCAAGAAGCATATGAAGAAATGTTCACCATCACTGGTCATTTGAAAGATGCAGATGAAAACAACACTGAGATTTCATCTTACTCCACAAAGAATGGCTGCTATTGCAAAATTAACCAGCAATAAATGCTGGCGAGGCTGTGGGTATAAAGGAACACTTCTCTATTGTTGGTGGGATTGTAGACTTGTGCAACCATTGTGGAGAGCAGCATGAAATTCCACAGAAAAACTAGGATTAGAGGTGGCATTTGACTCATCAAATGGAGATTGAATGAAGCAGATGTGTGTGTGTGTGTGTGTGTGTTTCATAGAATGGAGTATTACTCTACCATTAATAATGACAAGTTTGAGTCATTCATGTGCAAATGGACACACCTTGAGGACACACTTAATAAGTGAAATAAATAGGTCACAGATATGTAAATACCGTATTTTTTCTCTGGTATGAGTACCTGTAGATGTAAATGAGTTCTAGAATGCATGATAGATTTTGTGAAATAGGAAATATTCAAAGGGAATGTGGTAGGGGAAGGTAATAAGGGGAAAGAATACATATGATTTGGAAAGAAAAAGAATTAACATGTATATAGGGGGTGGAGGTTGATGGTAGGTAGGGATATGGGTAAAAATGAGAATTAACTTGTGTCATATACTGGTACAAACTCCCTAATGTTAAGTGTGATTGTGAGCTGTATATAAAATGTACCAATACAGAATTCAATTAAAAAAGAAAGAAAGAGAGCTGGCTCATGGAGCTGGAGACTGGTAGTATCAAATTGGTCGGATGCATTTGCTTGGATTTTGGTAAGAACCTCAGGCTACTCTCACTTGTGGCAGAATGCAAAGAGGCAAGCAGACATGTTCAAACACAAGAAGGAAAAAGATCAGCAGATGCCTTGCACTAACCTCTCTCATGATACCCAACCCACTTTGGAAGGAACTGTATTAATACCTTCTTGAGAGTAGAGCATCCATGACCTGAACTCCTCTTAAAGGCTCCATCACCTCTTAATATTGTTACAATGGAAATTTTGTGATAAATATTTTAAAAATTGTTTTACTGACTCCTGGTAATTATGCATTTTTATATGGTATAGCAAAACACTTCACTACATCCACAAACTGTTTATTGATCGACTGAGGATACTTAGATATCATTTCTTTGTGAAGAGCATGGTTAACATCCATTTGCCTAGGTTTCTGAATCATGTTGTGGACCATAACTATCTAGTATATAATAGAAAACCAGAATTTATGCCTATTAACTTTGCACCCATTAACAATACTCTCCCATCTCCAACTTCCCCTTTATTTTCTCTACCTCTGGAGCTCTGGTGGGGACAGTCCACAGCCAAACCATACAACATGCCAAGGACAAATCAAAAGTGGGTCTCCATCTTGGCTGCTTCTTAGAATCATCTGGATGATATCTAAAACATATCAATAGCCAAGCTTTTTCTTAGATCACTTGAAGCTCCAGGAGAAAGTAATCAGAGCACAGTAATAGCTGCCAGGGTTGACAACTGTTAAGAGCGGTGGCTCTCAAATATTGGTGTACACTAGAGTTGCCTGGGAATCAACAAGATCCACCTCTGGACAAACCAGGATTTCTGGGGATAGGAGCCAGGAGTCATTATCCTAGGGTCCCAGAATATATCCAAGATACAGTCAAGACAGTACTGGCCAAAGAGAGTGAGGGCATAATCCCTTTCTTGAGCTCCATTCCTCTCAAGGGCTGAAGCACATACAACTGTTGGCACTAATTGTTTGGACACTGCACTCTGCAGTCTATAATATGCAAATGATGACCTCAAAGAAACATTGGATATAAACACTTTGGATAAAAACTTTTCTCCCATATCTGGTTTTTTCAGGTTCACTAAGAACCCCATTTAAAACTGTTTTTTTCCTTCCTTGTATTCTGAAGATCATATTGACTAAACTTATAAATATCAAAACTAGATTTCAAATGAATGCACAAATATCTGGAAGACCATCATTTAGAGTTTCAGGGAAAGAACTTCAAATGTAAAACACCAAACTGCAAGAGATAATCTTAAATAATATGTTTTAAAATACTGTAAGAGACACTTAAAAAGTTGTATCATTCAGAACAGTTCTTTTCATTCAACATAAATCATATGCATTCAATATTTAATTTGCCTATGTTAAGCCCTAAAAATGGAAAGTGCAGATAAAGAGAGACAGACAGATGGGGGGGGGGGAGAGGAATGGGGACATATAGTACCCTCAAATTTTAAGACAGTCTAAAATTAAAGAGAGAAGGGAGAGAAAAGATATATATTCATTAGAAAAATGCAAGGTAAAATTAAAATGGGAGTGAATAAATGAAGGAAGGAAGGAAGGAATGCCTGATTTGGGCAAGGAAGATTCACTTTTGGTTGCATGACCCTAGAAGATGTGACCTTATTGTCACTCCTGGTATTCCTGATGATTTCTAGACTATTGCTACATTTTTATAGTTTATGAAGAACTAAGAGACAGAATGCCCAGAGCTTAGATTGGGATTAGCCTTTTCAGCTCTAGCTTTTCCTCTCTAATCATCTGTTCCTTCTCTCCCAACCTTTCTTTGTAATAACTTCCCCCATGAGGCATTTCCATCATCTGCCTCTTCTCCATTTATTGTTTTTAGAAAGGTTTCTGATTCACTGCATAAATGTCTACATATTGCCCATGAACTCTTCAGGGAAAAGTCAGAATAGAAAAAACAGATACATAAATAAATTTTATAAATAAATAAAGCATGCACATAACCTCAGTGGATTGGAAGAATATTTAGATAAGTGACTAGGGAAAAGAATTTTCACACTGTGTCATCTGCTAACGTTAATGAGTTAATTAAATTAGAAAAATTCCACTGCCAAAAGAGAAAATATCCAAATATGTAGGATGCTGGGGGAATTATAGACCATGCCACTAAATGCATTCTGTTCAGCTTATTCTTTTCCTTTGAGCAGGCTGTGGAGAGCTACACTTAAAAAGCCATCCAATTTCAAGAGAGTATTTTCCATCTGGGGCCAGTTGGGTAGAGTATGCTCTAAACTCTGCAAAGCCTGCTGAAAGACAACACAACTTGTTAAGAAAACAGTTTATGAAAAGCAATGCTTTCTGAAATCCACCAAAAGGTTTAACTGTGATGTCCTCATAGTCTGCAGAATTCATTATTTTTTGTTAGATGTCTTTGCACACAAGTGCAAGACTGAAATGATTCAGGAAATGGATACACTAAAATAAATCAGAAGCCAATACATTTTTGTTGAGGCTTTCTCTGGTAATTAGGATATTTCAAATTACCTAGTGTTCTTTTTTTTTCTCTTGAAAAAGTTCTTTTATAGTAACATCCCTTCATCCTCTCCTGTCTCCAAATATTCTGATGTGGAAAAGAAATGATAAAAGCCAAATAAATCAAGATTAAAGTTTATGCTTTCAAAATCCATTAAGGCGCTAAAAACAATAGAAAGAATTTTAGTAAGCCATAAAATAAAGAATATGACATTAAAAATTTCCAAAGTAATAACAACTGTCAAAATGAAATGTATGAGAACAGTCTGAAAGATTTTTTTGTTTATATTCAGTGTTTAATTAAAGAAAACAGCATTTATTTGTTAAGAGAGAGATGGGTTAAAATCTCTTTAAAAAGACAAAATAGTCAGGCCGGTGATTTAGCTCAGTGGTTCTGGCGCCTGCATCGCAAGCGCAAGACACTGAGTTCGATCCCGGTAACCACATACAATGCTGGGCATGGTGACTCATGCCCACCAGCCATCAATACCACATACCACAGTGCCAGGTGTGGTGGCTCACGCTTGTCATCCAACACTCGGGAGGCAGAGACAGGAGGATTGCTGAGTTCGAGGCTTGCCTGGGCCGCATAATGAGCTCAGAGCCAGCCTGAACTAAAAAGTGAGACCCTGTCTCAAAAATTAAAAAAAAAAAAAGACAAAATAGACAATGACCATTAACTTACATGATAGAAGTCAGGTTTAGCTTTTATACACACACACATACATACAGAAACACACATATTCCTAAACACATACTTATATATTGTATACAGTAAATGCATATCTACAGAAACGTGTATTTACTCTGCATGCATTTACATACATGTATGTATATTTACTCAAAGCATAACTATATGTATAAACATATATGCACAAACATATTTACATATATTTCTTCCCTTATTTTTTCACTCTGAATATCAAAATTTCTAATTACATGGGACTTCCCCCAAACGCATCATGTGCTTGACATTTATTCTTATGCAGACATTGAAGGTTCAGAACTAGAAGGATTTAGTCCACAGCTAAATAGATCAGTCCTTCTCAAACATATGTAGAAATCCCTGGGAGAACTTTCAAAAATGCACACTCTGAAACTGTAAATGTATAGTAGAATCTGTGACTCTGCATTTCTTTTTTTTTTTTTTTTTGAGACAGAGTCTCACTTTGTAGTTCAGGCTGGCTCTGAGCTCACTATGAAGCCCAGGCAAGCCTCGAACTCAGCAATCCTCTTGCCTCTGCCTCCCGAGTGCTGGGATTACAGGCGTGAGCCACCAAGTCCGGCATTGTGGTATGTGGTGTTGATTGTTATATGTGGTCATCGGGGATCGAACTCAGGACCTTGCGCTTGCGAGGCAGGCTCCGGAACCACTGAGCTAACCCTCCGGCCCGACTCTGCATTTCTAATAAACTGATGCTTCTAGTCTGTAGATCATTCTTTCATAGTAAAGGAGTGGAAGTGTGAAACAGAACTTTGTTAAGTGGTGTGAAATGCTAAGAATTCTTCCATAAAGTTCTGTCCATCTAGCTAAATGTTTGGGGGCTTAGTTCTCCATATAACCCAAGATGAGAGTTTAGGTATTGGAATGAGTTCCTGCATTTACCTGCACACAAAAAAACTGGAACCCCAGGACCTGGCATTTGAATGATCTACTGCAACTCATGGCCTGCAGGGTTCTGTCTCTGAAGAAAGCCAAGTGCTGCCCTGTCTCTGCAGGACACTTCCAGGAGCAGCGCTCACAATACCTTCCAGAGGAGCCCATTTCATCTGGAGCATCTCTGGTAGCTAGAAAGGGCTAGTCTTTGTTTTGGCTCTTCACATACCGGCCATACCTCTGTTTCCTACAGGGAAGGAAATATGTTCTTGTCACCTCAGGCAAAGGACCTCATTTTATCACCATTTTTCTCAGTGAGAAAAGTTCTACAATCTCTTCCTTCCCTGTTACTGCCTTTGAAATGTCCTAGAATAATATGACAAAAAAATGTTTTCCTAGTTTAAAATTACACTGTATTAAAAGCAGTCATTCTTGTTTGTATATAGTACAGACAGTAAAAGATGTAGAGAGTATGATGTGAAAATACACCTTCACCATCAAACTTCCTATTCCCCTCAGGGATAATCACACTCAAAATTTTTTCTAGAAATATGTAAATATTGATTTTTTTTTGTCTCCAGTAGATTGAATCAACATCTCTGGTTTTATAATTGCATGTTTGGGGGCTCATACATTCAATGAATCAATGATTCATACATGAATCAATGTTGTCTTTATAGCTATCAGTCTACAGGACAGATTAAATTGCTTGCTAACTCATGGCCAGAAGCACACAACTGTGAGTATTTTCTGAGTCTAAACAGTGTTGCCTTCAACCTGTATACACATTTTTGATGCCTTCTTGAGTTACTCTCTGAAGCACAAACCTCACCAAATGTGTTGGTGCATCCTCAGAATCTCAGGTAACCCTGAAGCGAGAGGACTACAAATTTGTTCCCTGCCTGGACAACTTAGAGACTTACAGAGGTCCTGTCCCAAAATAAAAACTAAAACAGGGACAGGTAGAGATAAAAGAGATAGCTCAGTATAAAGATCCTCATTTAAATTCCTGGTACTAAAGTATCAAGAAAGAAAGTTCAGATACCTAGAAGTGGAATTACAGTGTAAAAATTTTAAAATTTTGATAGAAATTGCCTTAATTGCTTCTCCAAAATATTTTAAAAATATATATTATCCTCAGCAGCATGTGAGACTGACTGTTTTCCCACAGCTATGTATACCACATAGAATCAACTTCAAACTGTTGGGCAAAAGCAAACACCACTGGTTCAATTTAAAGCCCATAATTATCAATGAAGTTGCACATTTTGAAAATTTTTGAGTCATTTGAATTATTTTTTCTTGTGAGTTTTGTGTGTAAAACTCTGCCTATTCCCTTACTGCTTCTCCCTTTTTATTGTTTTATAAGAGATCTTTACATTTTTGGATATTAATTCCTTATCAAAAGATGTTGCAAATATTTCCTCCCATTACATCTTCACTCTATCATTGTAAAAAATTTGTAGTCAAAAATTTGTAGTCAAAAGCATCAGTGTTTTGTTCTATGCTTCCTAAAAATTACATATGTCCTCAATATTTTTATGAAATAAACTTTGGTCACATAAGTTTAACTTTAACTTCTATAAAATACAAATTCATTAACTCTATGATTGAAGTTTTCCTCCACTGATTTGAAATGCTATCTAATCCTAGTAATTTCAACATATGAAGAATTCTTTTTAGTTTTCTGTTTAGAAATACTGATATACTTGTCTATGACTACATTAAAACCACTCTGTTTTAATTATAAGCTCTAGAGAACATTGGTGTCTTATAGGTCAAGCTCTGTGTTCAGTTTGTACCTTTTCTGGGCCATTTGTATACTCTTTTGTCTTCCAGACGAACTTTAGGATCAGATCATTATGTTCAACAAACACATTTTCACTGTGCTGGATAGATTTAAATTTAGAGATTTAGAAGAGAACTTACATCACTGTATTCTTAAATCTTCCCACTCCATGACATGAAATGTGAGACATCCCAGGATGCCCTGACCAGAATCTGTTCCTTGTTTTTTAAAATAATTTTAAACTTTTATTGATACATTACATTATATATATATATACACATCACAAATATACTTCACATTGGGAAGTTGTACCCGTACATGACACAATTTAATTCTCATTTTCCCCCTTCCCCTACCCACCCTACCACACCCTGCCCCTATATGCACGAGCTTTGTTTTGCTTTTTACCATCAATTTTTTTCTTTCCTCATTATTTGCCCCTAAACCCCAATTCCCTTTGAATATTTATTATTTCACAATATCAGTCATGCATTCTAGAACACATTTACAACTTCAGTTTCTCATACCAGAGAAAAGATATGATATTTAGACATCTTGACCTATTTATTTCATTTATGTCCATTTGATTTACTCTGCTATAAGGAATAATAAGATTGAATTTTTTTTTTTTTGGAAAGGTTGCTATGTAGTTCAGCCTCGCCTTTAACCATGTCGCCTAAACTGGCCTTGAACTCTTTGCCCACTCATGCCTCAGTCTCCTGAGTGCTGAGATCACCAGTATGCACCACCACTCTTGGTTCTGACTCTGTTTTCATCTATATCATCTGCGCTATCCAACGGAGTGGTGCCCACTATTCCACTCCTTGAATCTGAAAGGGTCTCAGGACCCATCCCAAAAGAGTGTAGGAAAAGTGATACCAAGTTCTGGAGCCAAGTGTAATGAATGAGACTATGAATCATTCTCTGTCTCTCTTGCCCTCTCTCTGAGAGATATCCAAAAGATGCAATGATAAAACTATAGATGTTTATCCAATCTGTTGGAGAAAGAATCGATACGTGCATATTTCTAGAAAAATTTTTGAGTCAGTATCAATTACCAAATTGAAGGAATTTTTATATTTTCCTCAAAGCTTGCAATGCCTTAAAAGATTTTGTTAATCTACAATGTTAAACATGTTGAAAAGTATGTAAAATAACTGTTACTTACACACCAGCCAACCTATACTTCACATTGTTAATTTTTGTGACATTTACATTTCCCTTTTTCTGCTAAACAAATCGTTATACAGATAATTAAAGTTCCATTTCCCCATACTATTCTGCTTTTTTTAAACTACAGCCACTATTTTGTAGTCTGAAAGCATCATTGTTATACATAAATGCTACTCTTACTCTACATGTCTCCAGAGTGCCATACAGTATTTTTTATGTGTGCATCTTAAGTTTATATAAACAGCAACATGCTTTCTGTATAAGGTTGTTTTTGCTTAGCATTACTTCAATTTTTTCCCCATTTTATGTTTATGGCATCAAGGTGAACCTATGCTGATAAGAAAAATTCTAGTTTATTGGAAATATTTAAGGATTCTATGAAATGGATTTAGAGGGGCTTACTAGACAAGAGATAGCTGGTTTGTCTCTCCTTTTGCCGTTCACACTCACACTGCAGGCAGTACTCTGAACATTTTGTTACACAGGGATCCTTGTCAACAGAAGCAGAAATTCTCTTCCATATAGAGAAATTACAGGATCACAGGTTATCATATGTTTGGTTCACCAGGAAGTATTGAATTGCTCTCCCCAAATGCTTTTACGGTAGCAATTTACACTATATCATCAATGTTAGAAGTTCCTTCTTTTCCCCTGGTTTTGACAGAAAATAAATGTGTTATTTTTGCAGTTGGATTAGATGGATTCCTGGAGTGCTAGAGGCAGTCTCTCCACTCTGACCTGAGAACTGTCTCCTCCACACATATATCTGAGGTTCTTCCTCTAAGAAGGGGCATGTCTAACAGGCACACAACCGGCCAGTTGAGTGTTAGACTCTCTGAGCTCTCCCTTTATGCTGGTGTTTCTCAATCCTTTTTAAAATTCATTGCCCTTCAGTATCTAATTTTTTTCAAATTGCTCCTTTCTCCCATAAAATTTCAATAACACATATATACTCTTCATTTGTTTATGTTCTATGGCTTTTAGGAGAGCCCAAAACTATTGTGTTATATTAAACTGGTTTCTGTTGGCTTTGTTTTGCTTTTTGGGTTTTGTGGTTTGTTTTGATTTTTTAACATAGTTTGTATTGCTTATTATTTTTCACTAGATTTATAGCTTTAAAAAATTTCTTTATTAGTACATGTTTGCAGTACCTGCATTTACAATCACCTTGGGAGTCGGTACATGTACACAGTACAGCTTGGCCTTTTAAATCCACTTCCTTCCCCTTTCTACCTCCTCTGCTAATTCCCATTTCACCCTTTTCATTCTTCTTGCTATTATTAACCTTAGATAATATGTGTTTATGGCATATAATGTCCACATTCCCTGAGGTTATTAGGATCCTGCAGAAGGCATAGCTTTGCTTACCTAATTCTTCACTCTCTTCCTCTGATTCCTCTCCATTGATCACCTGAAGACCTTCCCATGTATAAGAGATTCATCCTCTAGTCTCCTTTCACCCTTCATTTTTCTCTTAGGTTATACTTTGCCTCATTCAAATGAGAGAGATCATATTGTATTCAAGTCCGTGCCTGATTTATTTACATTTTCTTACAAATGTCTCAAAATTGCCTTTCTTTATAGCTGAGTAGTATTCCATTATATAATAGTTACCACATTTTCATTATCCCATCATCTGTTGGGGTTGCTTCCAGGATTTAGCTATTATAAATTGTGCTGCCATATACATTGCCACGCATGTATTACTGTAGTATGATGTCTTAAACTCTGTGGGGAGGACACCTGCAAGAGGGATCTCTTGGGTATATGGAATTTCTAATTTTAGTTCTTTTAGAATCTCCATGCTGATTTCCACAAAGATTGTACTAGTTTACATTCCTATCAATAATGTAGAAGGATTCCTTTTTTCAATACAGCCACACAAGGATTTTTTTTTTTTTGAGACAGGGTCTCACTTTGCAGCAGACTGGCCCAGAGCTCACTGTATAGCCCTGGCGAGCCTCAAACACAGCAATCCTCCTGCCTCTGCCTCCCGAGTGCTGGGTTTACAGGTGTGAGCCACCATACCCAGCACTGTGGTATGTGGTATTGGTTGTTTGTGGGCGTAAGTCTCCATGCCCAGCATTGTATGTGGTTACCAGGGATCGAACTCAGGACCTTGCACTTGCGAGGCAGGCACCGGAACCACTGAGTCAAATCTCCGGCCCCAAGGATTCACTATTTTTTGATGCTGTAATGTTTGTCATTGTTTCTGGAACAGAAGAGAAACTTAATATTGCTTTAATTTGCACCTCTGTAGTGGCCAGAGATGTTGAACACTTTTTGGTGTATCTGTTAGATATTTCTACTTCTGTGAGGTGTCTGTTTGACTTGAACATTTCTTGACAGTCCTCTAATTTTAGGTGGTTTAGTTTTTTCACTTATCTTTATTGGTATATTGTATATACACATCCCAATCACACTCAGTATTGGGAATTTGTACCACTATATGACACAATTTAATTCTCATTTTTTCCATTCCTTTATCCACCCCACAACCCCCAACCCATAAATACATAAGCTTTGTTTCCAGTTTTTAATTACCATCACATTTTCTTTATCCCTCATTACTCACCCCTCCACATTTCCCTTTGAATATTTTCTATTTCACAATAGCCATCCTATATTCTAGAACTCATTAACATCTTCAGTTTCTCATACCAGAGACCAGATATATTCACACATCGGTGACCTATTTATTTCACTTATGAGTATGTTCTGAAGATACATCCATTTGAGTATAAATGACTCAAATGAATCATTAAGGCACAGTAATACTCCATTTTAGAGAAAAACCACATCTTCTTTATCCAGTCTCCAGTTGATGGGCATTTGGGTTGTTTCCAAGATTGGGCTATCACAAACTGAGCTGCTATAAACATGGGTTCACATATGTCACTATGATATGATTCTATTCATTCTTCTGTGTATATTCCTAGCAGTCAAAAGCAGTGTCAAATAGGACCTCTAATCCTAGTTTTTTAAGGAATCTCCAGATTGACTTTCATAGAGGTTGTACCACCCTACATCCCCACCAAAAGTGGTGAAGGGTTCCCTCTTCTCCACAGACTCACTAGCATTTCTTGCTGGCTAATTTTGAGTCATTCTTTGTGGAGTGAGATAAAACCTTAGTGTTGTTTTCATCTGCGTCTCTCAAATGACAAGCGATGTTGAGTATTTCTTCATATGATTCTTGGCAGCCTTTATTTCTCCCTCTGAGAAGTGTCTGTTCATTTCAGCTGCCCACTTTTGAATTGGGTCTTTAAATTTGGAGGGACTGATTTTTAAAATTCTTTATATATTCAAGATAGAAGACCTTTGTATGAGAGACAGCCAGTAAAGATTCAGTTTGTTGGTTATCTTTTCATTCTGCTGATGGTATCCTTTGCTGTGCAGAAGATTTTTAATAGAATGAGATCCCATTTATTGATTTCTTCTGCTAAAATTCATTCTCTAGAGGTTTTGTTCATAAAGTCTTTCCCTAAATCAGTATCACCAAGAGTTTTACCTAACCTGTTTTGCAGCTAGTTTAGTGTTTGTTTTAAGTCTCTAATCCACTTTTATTTTAATTTTGTACATGGTGACAGAGACAGGGCTAGCTTTAGTCTTTAGCAGGTTAAAGCCCAGTTTTTCTAGCACCATTTGTTAAAGAATCTATCTTTCTTCCAGTGAGCATATTTGGCTCCTTTGTCAAAGATGAGGTGGCTTAGTGTTTCTGGATCTTCTAATCTATTCCACTGATCCTCAGGTCTGTCACTTTGCCAATACCATGCAGCTTTTATCACAGTGGCTTTATAGTAGAGTTTCAAGTTGGGAATTGTAATACCTCCCTACTATATCCTTGTTGCTTAGAAATGCTTTCGCTATTCTAGGTCTTTCGTGATTCCAGATGAATTTTTGGATAATTTGTTCTAGATCTGTGAAATATGCTGTTGGCATTTCAATCAGGATTGCGCTGCATTGATAAAGTAGTTGTGGGAATATAGCCATTTTGATGATGTTGCTTCTTCCTACCCAGGAACAAGGGATGTCTTTCCATTTTCTGATAACTTCTTCTATCTCCTTTTTCAGAGTCTTTTAGTTTTCAAAATAGAGGTCTTTCACCTCCTTTGTTAGATTGATTCCTAAATATTTCATTTTATTCGATGCTATTGTGCAAGGCTTTGGCTCTCCAATTTCTCTCCCAGTGAATCTGTTTGTGTGTACAAAAGCTGTTGAGCTTTGAGCACTGACCTTGCATCCAGCTACACTATTAAATTTGGTGATTAAGTCTAGCAGCCTTTGGTTGAGTTTTTAGGATCCTTTACATAGAGAATCATGTCAGCAGTGAATAATGACAGTTAACTTCTTCCCTACTTATCTTTACTCCTTTTGTTTCTTTGGCTTGCTTAATTGCTGTGGCTGTTTCCAGCATTACATTGAACAAGAGTGTTGACAGCAGACATCCTTGTCTTATTCCTGATTTTAGTGCTAAAGGTTTCAGCTTTTGACCATTCAGGATGATGCTGGCTGTTAGTTTCTTGTAAATAACTTTCATTAAGTTGAGAAAAGTCCATCTATTCTGATTTTCTGTAGAGCTTTGATCATGAATGAGTGTTGGATTTTGCCAAATGTTCTTCTTCCTTATATAATCATATGGTTTTTGGTTTTGAGTCTGTTAATACACTGTATTACATTTATTGATTCATATATGTTAAACCACCTTTGCATCCCTAGCATAAATCCAACTTGATCAGTGTTTATGATTTTCTTGATAACTCTCTGTATTCTGTTTGACAATATCTTATTGAGGATTTTTGGATCAGTATTCATTAAGGAGAATGACCTGTAGTTCTCTTTTTGGTTGGTTCTTTTTCTGCTTTTGGCATCAAGGTAATGCTTGTTTCAAGGAATGAATTAGGGAGTACCGCTTCCCTTTCAATTTCATTAAAGAGTTTGAGAAGTATTGGCATTAACTTTTCTTTAAAAGTTTTGTAAAACTCAGCAATGAAGCCATCAGGGCTAGGGCTTTTCTTTGTTGGTAATATTTTTATTATGTTTTCCATTTCATAGATTAATATTGGGGTGTTTAATATTTCTATATCTTCATTCAGCTTTGGAAGTTCATATGTGTCTAGGAATCTATCCATTTCTTCTACATTTTCCATTTTATTGAAATATAAATTTTCAAAATATGTGTTTATTATCCTTTGGACTTCCATTGGATTAGTGGCAATTTCCCCCTT
>PVIC010008262.1:0-48665 GCA_004025085.1 Thryonomys swinderianus | reverse complement strand
ACTATAAAAGTTAGTCCTTTTTTATATAAAACCAACATCAAAAACTGAAAAAGAAAAAACAAAAAATAAATTATAGCCCAATATAAATTGTAAAGGTACACACAAAATCACAAATATATGTTTACAAAACCAAATAAGGAAGTATTCTTAAAAGTAAGAACAGGGAGACTAAGGAAGATCTTTTTATGCATGCTACAAAATCAATATGATTCATCATAGAGAACTGGTTAGGAGAAAAACACACAACTGACTATTAATATGCTGAAAGACTACTGAATAAAAGTGAAAAAATCTTTTTTCAAAAAGGGTAAAAAAATGTTATCTAGGACTTCTCAACACACACACACACAGAAAGTGACAAATGACATAAGCAAGAAGCTTACAGTAAAACAGTTAACAAAAATGATTAAAAATAGAGTAATAGGGCCGGAGATTTAGCTCAGTGGTTCTAGCTCCTGCCTCGCAAGCGCAAGGTCCTGAGTTCGATCCTGGTAACCACATACAGTGCTGGGCATGGTGACTCACACCCACCGGCAATCAATACCACATACCACAGTGCCAGTGGTGGCTCACACCTGTAATCCCAGCACTTGGGAGGCAGAGACAGGAGGAATGCTGAGTTCGAGGCTTGCCTGTGCTACATAGTGAGCTCAGGGCCAGTCTGAATTACAAAGCAAGACACTATCTCAAAAAAAAAAAAAAAAAAACAGAGTAATAGTAGATGCAAAAAACTCAACCACAAAGTAAATGTCCCTTAGGCTATGGGCTACTGCAGGTTGTGAATAGGGCTGTACACTTCGCTATAGGATACAGACGGACACAGGACAGGGAGATGTTTAATGTATACTGCCATATTTAATGCAATCTTCCTGAGAGGTGCATACAAAAACACATAAAGTATACACTATCACCTGCTGTCCATACCCCACAGCTGACATTAAGAAAGCCATCAAGAAAAACATGTTTATTCAAGAAAGTTCATTATAGACTTTTTATAACAACACTCTGAAAATCAACATAAACTTCTGTTACACATATGGATGATTTCTATGATTTCCCACTCTGTTGACATGGAAAGACATTCATAAAATATTGACGGAATAAATGCAAAATTATTTCTATGGTCTCCATCTCTGTCAGGATACACTGTGCTCTGCAGAGGTGGAGGGCCACTGGGTGCTTGTTTGAGTGAGGAAGCTATTACTTTGGAAAATGCATCTTCCAGCTGGGGTGCACAGAGCTCCTTTTCATTGGCTCCCTGTTGTACCAAGACTCCCCCAGGAACCTACTCATCTCTTCTAATTCATCTTGCTAACTGCCATCTACTGTGGCTTGAATACGTCCCCTGAAAGTTCATGTGCTGCAAGTTTAATCCTCAAGTTCCTATGCTCATGGTCTCAGGTGGAGAGGCCTTGGGGTGGTTAGGAATGAGTTGTCCTGAGAGCAGCCCATGATGGCAGTAATATCTTTAGACAAAGGAGCAAGATCTGACCCAGCATGCTTGCTGTCTCTGCACCTGTTGCTCCTGCCCTGCTATCATTCAAGACAGCCTCACCAGATGTCTCCAGGGTGTAGCCTCCAGACTGTGAGCTACATAAACCCATCTTGATAAATCACCAGGTCTTGGACATTCCCAGGAAGTCACTGGGGTGAGACCTCCCCACTCATCTCCCACTAGAACCTTCTAGGGAAGAACATGGGAAACAGGCCTCACCTGGCTCATGATGGCTCTCAGCATTTCCAAGAGCAGCAGGGCACCTTCTGTGCACAGCCCAGCTTGGAGCACTTCTTGCTGGTGGTGCTTCTGCAGGAGCCACTGCAGCATGGCATCCAGGCTATCCTGCAGGAAGAGACAGTGCTGTGAGGAGACCCAGTATGCATGCCCAGGGCACTAGCTCTTCTTCGGCCTGTGAACCACCTGTTCTGAGACACCTCCAAGAGCAGAGTAACATGGCACAACAGCCACAGTGCATGGCCAACTGGAAACTTCCAGCCCAGAGGACATACAGCATGGAGGCAGCTCCACTATGGGCACTGAAGTCCCATTCATGACCTGTCCCACATCAGGTGGGTTTCCTTGGGCTCAAAACATGGCTTAAAGGCCTGGGTCACATCTGCAGCACCAATCAATAAATAAACACAACTTTTTAAAAAAATTTGGGGCCAGGGCCAGAGGGTTAGCTCAGTGGTTCCGGCGCCTGCCTCACAAGCGCAAGGTCCTGAGTTTGATCCCCAGTAACCACATACAATGCTGGGAGTGGTGACTCACGCCCACCAGCCATCAATACCACATACCACAGTGCCGGGCGTGGTGGCTCACGCCTGTAATCCCAGCACTCGGGAGGCAGAGACAGGAGGATTGCTGAGTTCGAGGCTTGCTTGGGCTACATAGTGACCTGAGGGCCATCCTGAACTACAAAGCGAGACCTGTCTCAAAAAAAAAAAAAAAAATTGGGGGCCAGAGATTTAGTCTAGTGGTTCTGGTGCCTGCCTATAAAGTACAGGGTTCCCAGTTCAATACCTGGTAACCACATACAATAATACCAGGCATGGTGACCTGTGCCCATCAGCACTCAGTACCACATACCATAGTGCAAGACGTAGTGGCTCACACCTTTAATCCCAGCACTTGGGAGACAGAGGCAGGAAGATTGTTGAGTGAGACGTTTGCTTGGGCTACACAGTGAGCTCAGTGCCAGCCTGAACTGCAAAGTGAGACCCTGTCTCAAAAAAATTTTTTTTTGTTCTGGCCCCACGAGCACTCAGTGTCCTAAAGAATGTCAGTGGTCTTTTACAAATGAGGTTATAGAAGACAAAAAAAGAATTCAAAGGTTGAAGAGAGTTTCAGTGTAGACAGAAGAGCAGGGATTTAGAAACAGGACTCTGAGTGAGGGCATGGAAGGTGGGATCTGCTTAGTGTCCTGGTGGCTCAGTTTCCTTCTCTATGAGAAGAAAAAAATTCCATTATCCACCCCCATGGATTGTTTAAATATCTAGTGGAATAAAATATGGAAAACATCTATCATAGGTTCTGACAGTTGGCAGACTTCTGTTTCCTACAATATGTTATTAGAGAAATAAAAGTCCAGATCTCCATGAACTTAGCATCATATATTCATAACTGAAGTTGATTACGATACTGTACCTTCCATATATATCAAGATATAGATCTGCCAATTGTAAGATATACAAATGCTTGAGCTTCCTCTACATATTCATGCCCTTGCCCTATTCCAATTCAGTTCAGTTTCACCCAAGAAAATTAAGACCAAGAGACAATTTCCAAGCCTGTTTTGTGTCAGGTGCCAGGGAGGCCATCACAGGTGGGTTCTGTCCTGAAGACGCTCCGTATCCACAGAGGCACCGCAGAAGCATGTGCACTATAGCCATGCAACACAAGGGTGCCCTGAGCCAGAGGAGGAAGGTCTAGGGAGTGTATGGGCTGTGGCACAGGACCTGAGTCTGGGGGAGGACACTCTTGTCAGGCAGGTGACAATTGAGAAGCAAATAGTAAGAGTACTGGGTGAGTGAGCACAGAGCAGCTAGTCTTCTTAGAGAAATGACCCAGGCAGGGACCACAGTGGGGGCAAGTTAGAGGCAAGTCAGGGACCCAGACATGAGGACCTTTGGTGCTCCATCAAGAGTATGAATCCGGTCTTCCCTGGATGTCAGCCAAGAAGACTTGGACTTAGAGCACAAGGGCATGAAGGGTGAGGTGGGTGCAGATGAATGAGCAAAAGGAGGGTGGGATCCTGTGCCCAGGGTGTGAACTCCTCTTGGGTCATTTTTTAGGAAGAAGTTTTCTAGTTTTTCATTTTCTAGGAAGGCTAGGAATGGTGGTCAATGAACAGCATTTGGTTCAGGGTGCAAGTTCAGGGTCTGCCTCTGGTTTCTACTGGGACAGAGTTTAACACACTCATGTCTACAAGGATGAATCAGGAGAAAGGGAGACACTGAGAAGACAATGCAAAGAGAGGACAAGGGTGGCCTGAGTCACCCACAAGTTGTGGAGTCCCATGAAGCCTGGAAAGCCTGCCCTTCCCATGCCCATGGTGAGAAGGTGCTGAGGAGTGTCACAGTAAGCAAGCGATGGGCAGCAGATGCCTCGCCCAGACCTCATTTCTCAGCTGGGTTCAGGAAGAGAAAGACTGATCAAAACCAGACTTACCAGGAGGGATGGTGGCCGAGGCTAAGGGAGTCGCAGGGTAAGAGGAGGCTGTCTTAGAGCCAGGTAGGGTGTGGGCCACAAGGAAAAGCAGTGAGTCTGATGTTCATAGCAGAAGGAGCAGCAGGTGGTGAGACAGGGTCCTGAGGAGCTGCCTCAGTCACGTGGAATCAGAAAGCCAGGTGCCCCTCAACCCCAAGGTGTTCCCAGGACCTACCTTGGGCCCATCTATGGGCTCTGTCAGTGGTGTCTGCAAGAAGAAGGCAGATACAATGAGGTAAACTTCTGGGATGTGAACGTGGTAGCCCAGGAAGTCAGTCAAGATGCGGAAGCCAGGGAGCAGGCAGGGGCTCTGCTCAGGCTCAGCTGGGGGGGTTTTCAGGTTGTCTGTGGGTTGAAGAGAAAGCACAAAATGGAGTGGAGAGCAACTACTTCTTGTCAAGGCAGGGGAGGGCATATCTGGGGTCTCCTGCCATGCACCCCTACCTTAGGGACACAGTATTGAATATATGTTCATAATGTTGAGCAGAAGAAAGCACTTGGCTGTCATTTTCCTATTCCTGACATCCCCATTTCTTCATTTACCCATCCGTTTGTTAAGTCATCCATCCATTGATTCATGCACCCACCCATCTATTAATTCACTCATCTACCCATTCGTGTATGAATTCATCCATCTGTTTATTAATTCATTCACTCATTCATACATACATCCTTTCAGTCAGTCAGATATTCATTGATTTATACATTCAAATACAGATACTTAGGTTCAGGAATTTAGCTCAGTGGTACTGTGCCTGCTTTGCAAGCACAAGGTTGTGAGTTCGATACCTAGTATCACCAAAAGAGAGAGAGAGAGAGAGAGAGAGAGAGAGAGAGAGAGAGAGAGAGAGACTTACTAAATACCAGCAACCTAAGAAACAACCAGGCAGTTTTGTTGTTGTTGTTTTTAGTTTTTTAGTTTTTTTGAGATAAGGTCTCACTTTGTAGCTCAGAGTGGCCCTGAATCACTATGTAGCCCAGACTGTCCTTAAGCTCTCAACAATCCTCCTGACTCTGCCTCCCAAGTGCTGTGGTTATAGGGGTGAGCCACCATGCCTGGCATAGTAGTATGTGATACCGGGGATCAAACTTAGAACCTTGTGCTATCCAGGCAGATGCTGGAACAACTGAGCTAAAATCCCTGGCCCCAGGCAGTTTTGTATTAGGCAACCTAGATACACAGCACAGAGAGTGAAGAAAGGGTAGACAGTAAAGTGATAAAACATAAACACTAGGAGAAAGTAAGGCGCATTGCAGAGCACAGGAGGAAGGCCAAGCAAGATGACAGAAGTGCCCTGACTCAGTCAGGACCCTGCTCTCCTGGAGGAACTGAGATCCACCTGAAGGATGAACCCTGTGGACCAGAAGAAGCACAAAGGCACCAGAAGCCAAGTGGGAAGTGCTTGCCCTTCCTAGGAGTGTGACCAGACACAGACCCCAGGAGTGCTGGAGAGCAGCATCCAGGGGCAGTGGGGCATGGAGCCAGGGAGGGGCTGCCAAATGGTCCTGGGACCCATCCAGGAGAAGGGTTCAGGGGTCCTGCTGCAGGGAGCTGGACAGGTCCTGTGGTGTCACTCATATCCCATACCCAGCTGTCCAGACTCACCCATCATGATGGCCACACCCTCGGCACTGCGTTCCACCAATGAGCCCACAGATAGGCCATCCTTGAATCGGGCACGGAGAGGGGGGCTGGACAAGAAGTACAGTAGCAGTTTGAAGGCCAGCACAGTGGTGCTGGGATGCAGGTGGCCCTGCAGGAGCAGCAGGAACCAGTCTTGGCCCAGGCTCAGAAACATCTCCTCCTTCAACCTGGGGTGAATAAATGCAATCTATTATCCTTCAGCCCACAAGCAAGTGCCACATCCAGAAGAGACAATGCCCAGCCTCGTGAGTCCCTTAGGAAAGGCAGTGAGGGCTGGCATTTGATTATGACTTAATGAAGCACATACCAGCACATTTTGAAAGAGTGCAAAGTTCAGTGATGGCAGAAGTGCTGCACTGTGGATAACTTTGTTCATTAACAACTGCAGCAATATTAGTTGGCCAAAGTTTTATAAAGCAACTCTAAACTATGTATGAATATCGGTAAAATTATGCATGCTCCTTAATTTCCCAGCTTTACCACTCTTCATATGTATGTAGAATGGGAAGAGCCACCTGTCTCATTTAATTACCTCTGATCTAGTCATACAAACCATATTTATTATCTCCTTTTAAAAAACATTAGTAAAAACCAGTCTAAGTGTAATAGTCCAATATTTATACATCTTTATCAGTTTAGGCAAAGAAAAGCTACTTTAAAAAATTTACTTTGAGCCGGGCTCATGCCTGTAATCCTAGCACTTGGGAGGCAGAGACAGGAGGACTGTTGAGTTCAAGGCTTGCCTGGGCTACGTAGTGAGCTCAGGGCCAACCTGAACTACAAAGCGGGACCCTGTCTCAAAAAAAAAAAAATTAACTTTGAAATGATGAATCTAGAGAAGACAGATGCATTGTGGGGAACTGAAAGGAACAGGAGGGCCAGTAGGTGGGTACCAAGGATGGTGACTGAGCAAGGACTCAGCCTGGGGAGTCAGGAAAGAGACATGTACATGGAGCAGTGGTCTCAGCTTCAGCTGACAGACTAGGCAAATTGGAGGTGGGACTGGTGTCCTCTGGAATGAGCAGTGGATGAGGCCCAAGAAACCGTGCTCCTGCCTAGCCCTGACTGTGACACTCACAGATGGATGAGATTGGCAAGACACGTGCTGTGTTCTGGTCATTTAACTGGATGATCATGATGACTGTGGCTGTAATGGGAATGCTGATGACAGTAATGGCTAAGTGATGAAAACAGTTACATTGGTGGTGATGACGTTGGTGGTAATGGGAATGATGGTGGTATTGGTGAGGGTGGGGTTGTGACGATGGGGTGGTGATGCCGGAAGTGACAATGACAATGACAGTGATGGTAATGACGGCAGTGATGATCCTATCAGTGATGGTGGTCGTGAAGATGCTGATGACAATGGCAATGATGCTGATGTTGCTAGTGGTGACGATGGTGGCTATAATGGTGGCGGTGATACTGAAGATGTGATATTGGTGGTGATGACAGTAGTGAGGAGGATGGTGACATGGTGAAGATGGAGGGTGTGATGGTGGTCATGACGATGGTGGTAGTAATGATGATATGTGGTGATGGTGACATTGGTGATGACAATAGTTTAGAGTGCTTACAGTTTCCCAGATAGCATCTCAGGACTATCTACATATTATTTCAACCTCACCATAGCCATCTATGGAAGGTATTATTTTTAATTTCACACAAACAAGTAGATAGAAGCATAAAGAGCTTGCATGGCCTTCCTAACTCCCTGGAGGCAGAGCTGGGGTCCAGCCCAGAAGGTCCAGATGCCAGTATCCAAGCACTATATCACTTTCTCTTTTAAAAAGATGAAAAAGAATAGGGCCACACTAGCTGATCTCCAAAACATCTTTCAGTGTCAACATGTTTCAGTTCTAAAAATATAAAGACTTATAGACTGTTAAATTTGCAACCATGGTTTGTAAGGTTGCTTTTCTATAGGAACGTCCCCTTCCCTGCACCATCTCTCCAAACACACAAACATATTAAGCATAAACTCAGAGAGACTGAGGAAATGCAATGATGTGCTCACAGCTACATCCTAGAAGCCAGGAACAGTGCCTGGTATACAGTAGGCGCTTGACAAATAAGTGTTGAATAAATGATTCCAGGGTTGTAAGAAGGCAGTGGAAAGAGTTAATGGAATCACCTTTACGACTGCACATTACTTTGGAAGTTAAGTGAAGGCAGATACTGCTTTTTTCCAAGTTGGAAAAATAACTAAAGCACCAAGAGTAAATAGGCAGAAGAATTTGGCAAGGCTTTCCCCTGATGGATGTGACTCAGGCTAACCATTTCTCCATTCTTCTGTCTGCCAAGTACAGGGCATCAAAGTCGGTGATTGTCACAGCTGCCAAAGCAATAACAATTACATGATGGCAATGATGACAGAGAAGCTGGCAGAAATGACACCGAATCTGTTTCCAGTCACTCTTGTCCATTGGACATTTGCATCCGAATATCTTAGGGCAAGGGCTGCTTGATTGGGTGGAGAAAATGCAATTTTTGTTCTGCCATGTGTAGGAAACACATGGCGGAAAACAGACTCCGAGATGCTAAACTTTTCATTAAGAAAAAGTTTTAACGCTGCACCCTATAGGAGGCGACCTCATGCCAAATCATTCTTCCCAGAGCTACTCACTCAGAAGACAGATGGAGTTGGGGGGAAGATATTACACCAAGCAGCATCTCCAGCAACTGGTTTCTGAGCCTGATCATCTTTCCAGATGTTTGGCTTCCAGCTACAAAACAGAAAATTCAGATTTGAGAGAAAACGGATGTAAAGAGACACAACATTCGCTGCGGTGAGCCACCATGTTCATCAAATGCTTAGATTACCCAGGAATTGGGGCATGGATGGGACTCAACATTTTGGCACTCAATTCTAAATTACAATGTCCTTAAAAAAGAATTTTAGGAAATGCTGCTGAAGTTCCCTTTACCTAGAAATGTCTTTAATATTACCTGTTTTTGAAAAAAAAATGATAAAGGCAAATTTATTTTTTCAGGTCAATTTTTTTACATTATCATGGGCTGCAGCATTTCCACAGCACCTAGTATATGATGGTTCTGGTGGTCGGATGGTAAATGGGGGCTCTGGGTTCGCTGGCTTCCTGCTTTCAGTCTACTTCCAGACAAGGCCTTTATGTTTCTCATTAACTTTGCCCTTAAAACAGAAGAGAAACCAGAGCAGAGGAACTGAGAAGAAACACGACTTCCTAAGCAGCGCAGTAGCCCCAGGTGACATCTTAATACTGCTTTACTACGATTAGTTACAAGTTTCAGAGTGAAGGCCTCATGCACAAACATAAAGGCTGCATGAAGGTGCTCACTGTGGGCCATTACCCACCATTCACCCCTCGCTTGCCAGGCACCTTGGGAGCAGTTTGGGATGAAGCACCCTGCTGCAGAGAGCACAGAGGAGGCAGCTCAGAAACACAGATTTAGACTTCCCTCTGCCATATTTGGAGTCTGGCCCCTTCTCAAGCCTCACTTAATCCTCTGCAAGATGGAAGCAGAAATTCCCTCCTAGGGCTTTATCTGAAGACATGTGGTAACGTAATTCATTGGGTAACACTGTCCCAGAGAGTCTTTTGTGACCATGAGACTGTTTTGTCCCTGCTCTGTCCAATACCACAGTCACTAGCCTCATGTGCTTCTCTGGGCTCTTGGAAGGTGGCTAGGCCAAGAAACTTTATTTTCATCTGCACTTAATTTAATTAATTAAATTGTAGATTTAAATGGTCACATGTGTCACTAGGCTCTGGTCTTGGGCAGCACAGGCCTAAGGGAAGGTCTTGGGAAGCACTAGGCATGATGTTCCCTTCACACCACCGCAGCAGAGGAGATGCCCAACAAGGGAGGGCTGCAGTTCTGCACCTAGTTGAGGTGAGAGAGCAGCCCAAGGAAACCATCCCCAGACTGTGCATTATACAAAGCCTCAGGGGCCTCAGAAGAATAGCAGTGTGGTGTGGCAGGGCTGGGAACGCTGGTCTAGAGGAGAAAGCAGGGCTAGGGTAGGCAGGGGTGGCACTTCTGGAGAAATCAATGCAAGCAAAGCAGACAAGCAGGCTGCCCCCTGTGCACTAAGACTCAGACACTTGGGTGTTTGGAAGCAGGGATCCTGGGTGATGGTGTCCACTCATGGCCCAAGGCTTATCTTGAGTGTTTTGCAGGACTCAGAAACCAGTTGAGCTTCTAGGGCAGGAATATGTGGCCCTGGTTGTAAAACTGCTCAGCTGCAGGTCGCTTCCCTGTTTCCCTCGGTCCCTGGCATCTGGGCAAGGTCCTCTCACCAGGCACTGAAGAGGCTGGGGCTCCATCCACACAGATCTGAGTCTCTTCCACTGAGGAAGGCTTGAGAGTGTACACAACAAAAAGCCCGATCCTGTACACAGCAGGAGAGAAGGATAAGGGATTCATGTTACCCTGTGGCCCACACAATACTTCCAGAAACTTCTAAACTCTGTCAAGGTTCATCAAAGTGACGTCTGGCACTTTTAGATCATCATATGGGGAAGGTGAGGCAGAAGGTGGCGCAGGCTGGCATATGCTCTGGGCAAATGCAGGCACCAGCACTGCTTCAGGGGTAAGCCTCATTCATTGAGCCTCCAGGTCTGAGCAGCAAGGTCAGAAGACCCCACAGAGGAAACCATCTCTCTCCTCACGCCCACCTCAAATTCCAACCCTCAGCCCTGACAGAATCCTAGTGCTGTCGCTGGGCTGAGCACAGCAAGGACACTGCTGGCCAGTGTCCCTCCATAATAGTCCAGGTGGCTCGGCGAGGTACCTAAGCAGGTCCCGGATGTTGAAGTGGCCCCTCAGCTGGCAACCCAAGATGCTAACGATGGTGGGGACCTTGGCAGGAGCGAGGCTAGGCTCATTGAAGAGGAAAACAAGCTCGGGGATGAGCTGGGCTTGGTGAGCGACCTCGGCGTTCCTTGCTCCTTCCCTGTAAGCCCAGGAGAGAGGAAATAAAAGCTTTTACTGGAATGACTGAATTTGCTATGTTTCTGCTAAAAAGCTTTTCAACACTAGGCTTGTTCCTGACTCCAGTACTTTCTTGGCACCTTGTCAAGATGCTGTCAGATACCCATCGAATATGCATCTGCCAAGTGCCAGAGTCACTAGGGTTCCACCCCTAGCTTCCATCCTCCGGAAACCGCCTTCAGAGACAAAGCCCAATTATTGACTTTTAAATCCTGAGCCTCGAGGAAAACTCAGAACCAAGACAGCAGACACTCATGTGACCCGGAGCCAGTCCCCATCCAGAGGCGAGGGCCTGTCTGGGTTTGTGTGCCATCTTCCTGCCCACCCAACCCACAAAGTGAACTCGAGTATCCCTCCTTGGTATAACCACAAATCCAGTTTCCAGTAAGTCCTACCACCCCCCGAGAAAGCAGCTCCCAGGATAAATGTCTGTTTCTTAGAAAGCAACAATTTCAGGTGGAGAAAATAAAAGGGGAGTGGGGCGGGCAGAAGAGGAGGAGTATTTGGTGGGAGGGCTGCCCTTTGGGGACCGGCTCTTTGACAACACACTGAATTTTCCTGAGCTCCACAACCCTGAGACTGGAGGAGGCAGAACCAGCCCAGTTCACCTCCTGTGGGCTCTGCCACCCAAACAAGCATGTGCTTCTCTGAATTACCACACTAAAAGTGGGGTAGGGAACGTGGTGGGTTTAGAAAAAGCTCTCCAGGGCCGGAGGGTTAGCTCAGTGGTTCCAGCACCTGCCTTGCAAGCGCAAGGTCCTGAGTTCAATCCCTGGTAACCACATACAATGCTGGGCGTGGAGACTCACACCCACCAGCCATCAATACCACATACCACAGTGCCGGGCGTGGTGGCTCACACCTGTCATCCCAGCACTCGGGAGGCAGAGACAGGAGGATCGCTGAGTTTGAGGCTTGCCTGGGCTACATAGTGAGCTCAGAGCCAGCTTGAACTACAAAGCGAGACCCTGTCTCAAAAAAAAAAAGAAAAAGCTCTCCAAGTCTGGATGGAGCTAAGTTCACAAATGTGTCCCAAACACGGAGCAAGCAGCCATGTGAGGAGGCAGAAGGAGGACCTTCAGTAGCACCTGAGCACTCACTCCCTCTTCCCTCACTTCATCTGCTACAGAGAAGCCAGCTGCTGGGCCAGCCACAGGGCCCAGGTTGGCCCAGAGAGACTCGGCCCTATTTCCAGGACCATCAACACAGTCTGGCCTCTGTCAACTCCACTAAGCTTTATAGCTGTTCTGAGGAACTGCCCAGGCTGGAAACCATGGAAGAAGCCTGAAGAAATAGTGCAGCACTGAGGGCAGAAGGACAGAGGGACAGATTGACAGAGCCCACGGTCACATGGGCAAAAGGCTAAGGAGTGACTGCTACCCCTTCTCTTATAGGAGACATGAATGCCTTCCTTAACTCCCCCATTCCCTTCTCTTCTCCCTTTCTTCCTTCTTCCCATCCCTCTCCCTCTCCCTCTTCCTCAAGCTGCTTTAGGTTCTATTTCTGCCTCTTGTAACACAGTACACCCTGATTGGTTAGGAAAGCAGCTTGAAGAGTCCTTTGGGGAAAGTGGGCTGAGGACCAGAAGACTGGAGGTGTTTTGCTCTGCTAGCTGCACTTACTAAACCCAGACCTGACGCTGGCCCCCAGGGCACAGAGGCTGCCAAGCCCATGGCTCTTGCCCAGCTGAACCCACAGAGGGGAGAGACCCGGCCATGTATGTAACCACCCAGAAGGACAGCTCCACCCACTGGGCCACAGTTGTCGTGCCCACCAGTCCTTAGGCAGAAAGACTTAGAACTAACCCAGGCTGTTGGCACTGCCTACCTCGGTGACTGGAGGATGTCCATGAGGTGGGAGAACAGGGTGAGCTCCAGGTTGTCCGCAGTGTTCATCCAGAGCTGGAAGACAGTACATGCACATTGAGGCCGAAGCAGGCGAGGGGCAATGTCTGCAGGCAGCGTGGTGAGGCCATGGTTTCTACAGCTGCTCTGTCATGGACCAGCTCACTGCACCTAAGGCAGGTGAAGACACCCCTGGGAGAAGCTTGTACTCACCCCCCTCCAGTCTCTGCTGCTTACTATAGATCTGGGTTCCAAACAAGGTCACTCGCACTAATGTTGCCTACGTGTGCTCAGTGCTAGGCCCACACTCACGAGAACTTTTGCCATACTGCATTCACATCAGAATTCACAAGACAAAAGAGGTCCCATTTTAGAGATAAGAAAGTAAAGGTGGGGACAAACCAGCTGAGCGACAGGTGTCATTCACCACCAGCAAATCAGAAGAGAGGAACAGGAAGTCAGGCCTAGCCTTTCAGATTTCACAGTTCATGAAATATGCATGGTTTGATGCATATCAAAATGTCTCCATGCCTCAGGGCGGGACTGGTATTATGCCTTCCAGCCCCACTGCTGCTTTCTTCCTCTTTGTCATCTCTAAACCTGACAATTGCCATGGCCCAGAGAATACCAGGTGGGGGCACAGGATCATGAGAGCATACTTGAGAGCAGGAAAAAGAGCTTGACCTGAGAATAATGCCATTTGCTCAAGGGAAGAGAGGCCACACAGCCTCAGAGGCCCAGTCATGGGACAGCTGCAGGGAGACGCGTTTCCAGCTCTCCTGGGACACCTGCAATCGTACCTAGGTGTGCATGCCTTGCCCTGTGCCTATAAACCTATAACAGAGTTCAGTTAGTTATCAGTTAGGCACAACAGGAGGTTAACAATAATAGCCGGCAGTAAAATCAAATTATAACAGCAACATACTGTAACGGATTATTTAAAACTTATGAATTGCTGCTGGGCATGGTGGCTCACACCTGTAATCCCAGCACTCGGGAGGCAGAGACAGGAGGATTGCTGAGTTCGAGGCTTGCCTGGGCTACATAGTGAGCTCAGTGCCAGCCTGAACTACAAAGCGAAACCCTGTCTCAAAAAAAAAAAAAAAAACCTTATGAATTGCTGACTTCTGAAATTTTCCCATTTAAATTTTGGATTCTGGTTGACCATAGATAAAACTTGTCTACAGTGAAATTACAGATTAAGAGAGACTATGGTATCTTCACTTCAGAAAGAAGGGGAGTAAAGCTAATGGAGACTGAATCACCTTAGTCTCTGGTTGGCAGAAACTGGTGTTTTGATGCCTGGCACTTTCTTGTCTGCACAGTTAAGAAGACACAGTGACCCACAGGGCCCACTTAGAACTGCCAGGTGCCCTACTCCATGTTCTAACTGCAGGAGAAACGTAAGGAGCCCCGTGGCGCAGCTCATCAGGAGGCTGTGCCTATGGGGCCACCTCTCTCTGTAACAGGAGACTGGCATAACACATGCCCCATGGTAGGTGCTTAATACAGATCCATTACATTTTTTAAAAGAATGGAAACAAAGTGAGACAGAGTGGTGCTAGGAAACCAGACCCAGGCCGATAGGTTTCTAGCCCTATAACTGAGTATAATGGAGTATAAGCATAGACACTACCTGAGGGTGTACACAAAGGTTGGGCAGCAGGCTGGGTACCCCAACAGCCCCACCTAAAGGCTCTAAGAGCCCTGTATATTTGGAATATTCATTCATGAATTTGATCCACAGTTTAGTGCTGTAAACTGGTGAGCAGAGAAAGTAAAAGAGGAACCCAGTACCCAATAATGTGGGTCCCCTGCCCCCTTCCTATAGGAACTTCTAACCCTTATTTCCATTCCAGCACATTAGAACAACAATGACTTACCACTGCTGGTCAAGGTCACCTAGGTTTTCTAGAAACTTATTTGTATATTCATTCATTCGTTCCCTACTGGAGATTGAACTCAGGACCTTCATTCTAGGCTATATCCCTAGCTCTGCTTAATTTTTTGCTTTGGGACAGGATCTCACTAAGTCACTGAGTTGCCCAGGCTGTCCAAATTTGCAGTCCTCCTGCCTCTACCTCTGAGTTAGAAATTTCTTTGCATTATACTAAATAACTGAACTTTGGGAAGCATAGAAAATTGATTCTTTTGGTTGTTGTCCTATGTTACATAACTCTATATCAAGGACTGTATTGAAATGTGTAGACTATCTTTGTTTGCATATCAAAGAGACAATATTCAGATGCTGCTTTCTCTAACACTGAGACCTCTTCACTCTCAGAAATGAGCTTTAAGAAACCAGAAGCCTAAAACCTGAATATCCTCAACTTCCTGTCCTCCTTGCCTCTCAACTTCCTGGCTCTCCCTGCTTCTCAATTTCTTATTCTTCTCTGCTACCCAAAAGTCATCATGGGCCTCGCTCTCTCTTTTCCAAATTCTCCGTCTCCTTTCAGGACTTGTTCTACCAACAAACTCTACTTCCACCAGTTAAGAAACTGTCCCAACTCTGCTACTTCTTCCCCCTCAGGCTGCAATCAGACTAAAGTCTCCAACCTTCAGCACACACCCAGGAGTCCTGAGCCTCCTCCTTTTGTTTTCTAACATATGCAGGACTTCAGCAACTCTATTTACGATTAAGATTACTGCAGTTTCATTTCCTGAACCGTGCCTTGTTTTGATCTGGTATCAAGATGAGTCTGCTAGGTGAGCTGGGAGGGTGCCACTGCTTTTCTGCTTCCTGGGAGAGTCTGAAGCAGCATGTTACCTCCCTAAAATATTTTTCTCTGCAAAGCCTCTGAGCCTAGATTTTCTTTATAAAGGAGGTTGGCTTGTACAGATTTCAAACCAGCGACTCCATCATTTGACAGTGATGGGATCACTTGGGCTTGTCATTTCTTTTTGAGTTAAACAAGCTTGAGAAACAAGTTTTCTCTGAGATGGTTCAAATGACTGAGTTCTAACTCATTCACACAAAGTTTCTGACCTTATTTTCACATTACGTTTCCAGATGCAGTATTTGCCCTCTTCCTTCCTCATATTATTTATTGGGGCCTTCTGTCTTATTTTTAAATCTTTTTCAGTGCTGAGATTGGAACCCAGGGTTTCACACATGCCAGCCATCAGGCTATACATCTAGCCACTGATCCATCTTAACAGAGGTTTATCCATTTTATAGGACCCAGATCTTATTGGTCTCAATATTTTATTTCCTGTTTATTGTGTTGTCTTTATTTTTTCTTGCCTTCTTTCTCTGAGTTTTGCTTTTGTTTTTTCTTTTGTTTGGTTGGTTGAAGGGTTAGTCAGTCTAACTTCCCTATCTAGAAGCTCTATTCATTAGTTTTAAAATGTTTTCTGTTTCTAATGTAGAAATTTTTCCCAGTCCTGTTTTCAACAGCACCCTGACAGTGGGTATTTACTCCTGCCACTGTCCTTCAATTCTAAATCCCTTCTAATCTGAATCATTTCTTTACTGATCCTCCTCTTTAACTCACTGTCTTTGCCTCAATGTAGGTTTTAAATCTTCCACTGGAATTTCTACAGCTAGCTCTAGATCCACCCCCTGCTCAGGGCTCTCACCACCAGAGTAACACACCTAAAATAAAACTCCAACATGTCCACCTTCATTTAATATCTTGTTGACTACCTAAAAATGGTTTATAAAGGCTTTATCCTCATGGTTCAACTTTGATAGCTTATCAAAGACCCACTGCTTTTTAAGTGGGGAGGAGTCTGTAATCAGAGGAGTACTAAATTCACCGCAAGGGAAGATGTTTCTCTGACCTCAGGGCACTACCCAGGTCTGTTAGGAATGGAAACACTGCAATGCATAAGGGGATCTCCCTCATAATGCTCTAATTTAAAACTCTATGAAAAGGTAATCTGAAAGAAATGACCTCTAGGTCTCCACCCATGGAGGCTGAGGCTGGTACGAGACTGTCAGCACCTTTTATTTCCCTGCCTCCCCTCCAACCTCATCCCACCCGCAGGTCTCAGGCATTGGATGTCAAGCTGTGCCCACATGGAGGGTCCACAAGCAGCACGCCCCATGTGAAGGCTCTCCCCCAGTGGCACTCCCTAAGGCTGCTTGCTGTTTCCTTCTCTTCTCACCCTGTGCACCCCAATGTGGTACCCAGCATGCTGCAAGGCCTAGTGGCCTAGGCCTTGCCCTTGGCCAGTGTGACAGTGAGGAGGCCCTGGTGCTGGGTGTCATGAGGATTCCAAGACCCAGCCAGTCCTGAGCAGCTCCTTTGCAGTCACTCTTTAAGGAATTGTTAGAAATACCAAAGCACCATCCAGAAGACTCAGCATCGCACTTTTAAACCCTCACATGGACGTGGCACTTTATAGCTTAAAGTCTGCTCTGGAATGCTGTCTGGTTTAACCTCACCACAGCCCACAAGCAAAAAGACACTGTCTATGTCACACATAAGGATGTCGAATTTCAAACTGGTCAAGGACATTGCCCAAGGCCACACAGCCCAGAGATGGCAGGATTTAAGTATAATCGGGCCCAGGGCTCCAGAACTTACATACTCCCTGCCTTGAGCACTCAGGGGAAGCTGACATACTAGCGCACCGGAACCTTAAGACTTTAACCCAACACGCGAATGTGCGCGCACGCGCACACACACACACACACACACACACACTCACACACTCTCTCTGGAAGGCCTCCACCCTCTGGTTTACCTCAAAGTCACAGAGAATGTGCTGGAACACACTAATGTTGGTGATAGCAGATGGCCTGAAGCCCAGTTCTGCAGTGCCAGCCACTGAGAGGATGAGCTGGAGGATGCGGTGGTTGAGGAGAGAGGTCTTCTTCCGCAGGAGGAATGCCAGGATCTGGGGCAGTGATACATGAGCACCCTGTGAATGCCTGGTGGGAGTCATCCTCCCTGAGCAGCCCACTCCAGAGATGGCCTCATTGGCAAAGTCTCGCTGGCTCTGCTGCCATTCCTGACTCCAGTTTCTCAGAAGAAAAGTCTGTGCTGACTCTGAGGCTCCTGCCTTGCTGGTGTCCCCTTTCCTGAGCACATGTGACTTGGTTGTCTCTGGGTCCCCTGCCTCTGGGAATATCTTCCCTCGTGTTCCCCCTGGGTGACAAGTACAGCTGGTTCCCTCCTTGGCTTCCCATTTTCTGTCCCTGCATCCTTTATGCATAAGCATCTCATAGGAGCCAAAGGATCACCAGGAAGCCTCCAACTCCCAGGAGCCCGGTCACATCAGCCGTCCTCCCACCAGATGTGTCATTCCACAGTCCTAGAAGCCAGCAGCACCTGCATCCTACCACCCAGAGGAAAGGCACTGGATCCCAGTAGGGTCGGGAGCCAGCCCATCCCACAACCTAGGAAGATACATCTCACCAAGTGCCTCCCCCACCCCTAGTGACCTGGGTCACAGCACTCAGGCTGCCAGCCTTCCCTGACATCCAGTCCTCCTCCACTGACTGGGCTCCCACTCATCTCCTGCAAAGTTCGGTTCCCCATTTTGGTTCTAAGGCTGTCCTCTGTGTCCCCCTTCCCAGACACACTACCCTCCTCTTCTAACACTCCCAGAAAGATGATGCAACATCATTTCAGACTGTCTAGGTCACAGTGTTGCCACATCTATGATCTAACACCTCCACATACACACACCAAGGCCTAGTAGGGTGGCCCCAGCCTATGCCTCTGGTCTACTCCTGTGGCTCCTCAAAGGCCACCTCCCTGCCCTGCAGGAGTCACTCAGGGCAAAGTCCCTGTATTCTCTGACCTGGTCAGCTGTATACAGCAGTGAACATCACAGTGCACACTTGCACACTTTTCCTGCCCTTTTAGGGCACTCTTCTAGGACCTCAACCTTTGTCTGCACATGTAATCAACACAACCATATCCAACAGGTGTGTTACTCTTGGAGGAACTGAGGCACAGGGAGGTGAAGGAAACATGTAGCTAGCAGTTGTGAGCAATGTGGAGCCCCTCGTCTATATGAAATCTGACCCTCACACCAGTCCTGTGAAGCATGAGCTGTGGCAGTCTATATCCCACAGATGGAGACACTGAGGCAGAGGGCATGTATAATTCTTTCGTGGTCATAATAAGTTGAGGATGAGGAAGGATTCCCAGCCAGGCAGCTGGTCCTGCAGCTGTGGTACCAGCAGCAATAGCGATGCACAGAGGGTCCTAGAGTTGCCAGACAAGGACCAGGAACTGCACAGAGCTGAGCACACAGCTATAAACCACACAGGCTGGCTGTCCCCTGACCTTCCTCTGCTGTGACCATGCTGGCCCCAGGGCCTGCTGCCAGCCAGAAACACCCTGGAAGAAATGTCACTGTGGAAAAGGAGTCTATCCCTGTCCCTGGGCTGCAGGCTTGGCTCGGTGGTTACCTGGTACCCGCTGATGTGCTTCATCAAGTGGTCACACATGGTGTCACTGGTCAGGACCGAGTGCAGGACCTTCACGGCCGCATACATGGAGTGGTCATCCATCGCCAAGGAGATGAGGCCCAGAAGGATGGCAGGACCACCGATGAAATCCAAGCTGCTGGCAGCAGGGCTGGAGTGAAAGACCCTCACCCCTGCAAGGGACAAAGAGGGCACTCACTCAGTGAGTCACAGCTACCCTGCCATGCAAAGTGCCTGCAGCAGGAGGTGCTTCCATCTGGAAGGCCAGCAGGGCAGGAAGAAGGAGCTCAGAAGGTGAGGGTCCTGATGGAGGCCCATCTGTGCCATCACAAGGCTGGAACCCAGAGGCCGCAGCATGACACCTGCTGTCCTGGGTCCACAGTGCAGAGGAGCCAGACACACTGTGCAGCTTGGTTTCCTGGTAGCCCTGAAAACCTTGGGCTGGTACTGCCCTCAATCCCTTGTTGAGCTGGGCCCTTGCAGTAACTCACTGCATTGTTCTTTCCCAATTGCTTAGTGAACAGCAGGTGCTGCCTGTGTCCCCCAAAATGGCCAGGACCTTTCTCCGCCACGCCTCCTAGACAGGCTCCACTGGGCACCAGCCCATGTGTAGCTGACAGGTAAGGGTGCTGATCTCTGTGCCCATGAGTTCCCACTCTGGCCCTCCTGGTATGAACCTCAGCACACCCCATCCAGCCTGTGCACCACAATCCCAGCCTCCCAAACGGCACCAGCCCTTCTCCCTGAAAAGCAGTGAAGATTCCCTGCCAACCTACCAAGCTGGCCCACAGCGACAGCTCCAAGGGTCCGCAGAGAACCTGAGAGGTGTCCAGCACAGTTTCTCAGCAGGAAAACTGGTGTGGCATGGTCACGGGAGGAAATGTTCATCTAGAGAAATTGGCAATGATTTTCCTTTAAGTCTTCTAGAAAACAGAAGTACTGGTCTTAAGCCCCTAAAAGTCAGGGTCCCCGGAGCTTCACCAGGGGTGGTGCTCCACAGGCAATGATTAGCAGGTGAACCATACTTGAACCTAAGTCAGGGGATAGAAACCGCAACATGGGGTCCCCATCCTACTCCCAAGCTGTGTATTAACTGAGTGCCTTTGGTGAAAGTGGCTTTTGCTGAGGTCCTGAGAATGTCTCAGGGGACCCAGCACTGCCAAGGCAGCTACTACCTTCTCAGCCTGGGTTGTCCCCATTCTGCAAAGCCCAGCCTTCCTGATTTCTAAAGGTTACATGAGAAGAATCGGGGTCACCTCCACCAGGAAGTGCCCTTGTTGGGTGAGCACAGCTGTGGTGTGGCAACACCTAGTCCCTGATGCTGCTTTGTGTCCATGATGGTGACAAGAATATGAACAGATTGGCCAACATGCATCAGCACTATGAAGCAAAAGGAGATCTTTACGCAGAACTAGGAGTCATAAATCACAGGGCACCCTCATTTATACATGTTTGCCTATTTTCCTCCAAGTTATTGTTTTTAAAGTCACTGAGATTCAAAACCCATTTCTGCAGTGCTGATGAGTCCGCAGAACCCAAAGGGAAAGTCAGCTCTATCTCTGTACATTGCAGTAGTAGTAAAAATATTCCATTTGTTCTTCCTTTACTAGGAAGAATTTCCATTTTCCTCTCTGGCAATTATAGTTAAAAAGGTCAATCCTGCGGATGTGATGGGTGAAAAAGCACAAAGTATTTTAATAAGTGAACTAGAACTTGTGTGTGCCATGTATCTATCCATCCCACTTGCACAAATATGTATTAGTGTTTATTTAAGCGCTAGAAGCCAAAGCAAGCCATGAGATGAAGATTCCAACAGGAAATGGCAGCAAAATTGAAAAGGTACCTCCTTGGCGATTAGGCGGCTGTCCACCTCATTGTAGGTGTTTCTGAGGTCTGCCACATTGGTGACGGAGGAGCTGGCCACATGAAGGCCAAAGGAAACCTTTTCCTCTGCAACAAGAGGCACGGCCTCACCATCTGGGTCTTCTCCTATAGAACACATCTTCAGTCAAGGGAATTCTCTCTTTACAGAGAAAGAAGTCAACCCTCAGACAAATGCCTATAGTCACACAGCGAAGTAATCACTGAGAAGGTTTGTGTGTTGCTGCATTATATTTTTTGTAAAGCTTTATGTTGCTATGTCTTATCCTTTTGCTCCAATTTGTGCTTCCCTGACACAAAAACTGTAGCCAAGATTGAGCTATTTATAAAACAGAGCAATTCTTGGCATTAAATTACCAGATTTTAAAACATCTATCAAGTCTCTAACCTTGCTCTCCAAAGCCAGGTTACTGGTGGATAAGGGATAAGAACCTGACTTAAAAACAAGAAATGGGAAATTATTCATGAGCTGCATAGGCTGGGGTAAGTATCCAACTTGGAGTCAGCACCCTGGTCCCTCAAGTCATCAGGACCCAATGTCATACTAGTGACATGTGGTATGTGAAAACAGTCCATGAAACTAGCTGCAGCCCTGATCAGGCCCCATTGCTCTGGTCAAAGCCATTTGCCACAGGAAATGAAGTTCAAGCAGAACATGGGCCTGGAGATAGAAACACTCAACAGCACTCAGTCGCCTTCCCTATGCACATAGCCTCCCTCCCCCATGCATTTATCACTCTTCCCGATGGGAGCTGACCCCCGACTTGATGAGCACAGAGAGCAATGTTCTCTGCTTGAACAGCCTACAATCAATAAGGAGAATGTGGATGTTTTGTCTGCCTGTTTAATAATTGAAGCCAACAGTATACTTTAGTTAAAAAGCTTCTTCATTAAAAGGAATGTAACTTATTTATCTCATTCTCTCTCTCTTTCTTTGCTGATAGTATTACCCACCCATCCTCCTCCATTAAGAGCTTCAGAGATGAAATCTAAAGGATATTGTCATTTCCTTTTCTGTGACATTTTCTGTTGGGTTGTAAATATATAATGATCCAATTACAGAGATCTTCCCTAATGACTGACCTGTGCTGAGTTTATTCTTTTCAAATGTGCTATAAATAACGAGATGTCCATTTAAAAACTAATACCAGAAAAACATTATAAATCAAAACACTCCATACCTGGAACGTATACAGCTTGGAAATTACCACAGTATCTTGGGCCAAGTTTGATAATAACTTCCAGAGTATCCATTGATACAGCTTCTTCAAAGAGGTAAGTAGGGCCAAGACGCCAGATTAAGGATGACTTTTGTCTCCAAATTCGAGGGGTTGCAATATACCCATAAATGTCCACAAATGAGGAGGGGTCCATGGAAAGGAAGGGTCCTGGCAAGGCCTGGATATACAACATCTGTGAAAACACAGGATGGAGGAAGTGGGTGATGCTTGATCTCAGAACTAATAAAATAAGCAAAGAGTGATGCAACATAACAAACCATGTTCTCTCATTTTAAAAAATATTATTTCATCTAAAAAATTAAGAAGAACTCAACTCTAAGAATTGTACAGCAAAACAAACTATGAAATGTAGGTATGAGTAAAAAAACTGGAGCTACTTTGGGAAACAAACTTGATAAGACAAGAAGGAGACACAATAGTCCTTCTTGTCTCAGTCATTGCACTAAAAACTTAAATGTCCATTAGTGGCTCATTAATGAACTTCATAGAATAACAATAATTATAGTCATATAGCTTAGAAAAGAAGAAATAAAACTATTTACAAATGAAATTTCAACATAAAAAATTCCAAGGAACTTTTTAAATTCCCTAGAATGCTGATGGCGAACCTTTTAGAGCTTTCACTGGGATGAACAGCCCACTGCAGGACGTGTGCATTTGGTTCACCGTCACTATCCTAGAACTAATAAATTAGCTCACCAAAGTTAAAGAACACAAAATACACACACAAAATTGCATATTTAGAGACTAACAAGGATAAATTAAAACTTAAAATATCATTTAAAATTATTTAAATAATTACATGCTTAAAGACATGAACAGGATCTATACACTAAAAACTGCAAAATAATAATGAAAAAAGTCAAGGAAGACCTATATAAGTGGAGACATATACCATGTTCATGGGTAGAAAGATTCACTACAGCATTTTTCTTCCAGATGATGCAATGCCTATCACAATCTCAGCAAGACTATTTTGTACTCATAAAAGAGCTAACCCTAAAATTGATATGGAAAATGGGCTCTAGAATAGAGTAAATAATTTTGAAACAAAGAATAAATGCAAGAGTTACTAACCAGTAACAATTGCCTAACTATAGTAATCAAGATGGTGTGTTATGGATAGTAATAGTTATAAATCAATGGGAAAGAACACAAAACCCAGAGATAAACCAACCCAATATGCACAACTATTTTCTGACAAAAGTGTAAAAGCAATTTAATAATGGATGGGCAGGCCTTAAACAAGGAATGCTAAAGAAAGTACTATCCAGATAGGCAAAGGAATAGGCAAAGAACCAGATTTCTACCTAAATCTTAGAATATTCTAGGAAATTTTTAAAACTCTACTGTTTGTTATCCAACCCAGAGAGGTCAGGCATTGCTGATCTAGGGTGCATAATTCCAAGAGCTTTCCAAAGCATGTCTGGGTGATTCTAGAATGCAATCCAGATGAGACTCTTTCTGGAACCTGGGTATAAAGTGAATTGTCCTTGTCCACTCTGGACTGCCCGGGTTCCTTGGGGATCTCTGACAGCAGCTGCTGGATGGCCCATGCCTGCCATTTCTTTAATCTCCTTACATTCAGTGTCTCTACATGAGTGTGAGGAGAAGCTTCCTTTCTGTGCTCGCTCACATTCTGTGACCTTCCTCAATGGTCTTGCTCAAGGCATGAGGAGAGGCACTAGCATCTTGCTCCCAAGAGCAATTCCTTTCCAAGAAGCATTTTAGGAAAGTCAGATCGCCCTGGAGAATTTGCACCTTAAACTGTCCTCTTCTGACTATCTTAAAGACCTGGCCCCATGCTTTACCTTCTGCTTTGGTTCTGTGACCTTCAATCCATTTTACTAAGATATCCTTTCCACACTTATGCTCATCCAACATGTTGGACAACAAACATACTTTCTTAAACATCAAACCTGCTCCCAAATGGAAACACAGAGCTGAGTCAAGCTCCTTCTGGGTGTCTGGGCCAGGAAGCAAGTGCAACTGGAGTGGGGACACATCTCACCTTGGCTGAGCCGATAGCCTGTCCATCCAGATATGTGGAAATGGTACAATTCCTTTTCATTTCCTTGGTAACAACCACAGCCAGGTGATGCCACTGACCACAGGCCAACAGCTGACCACACCTGACCTGAAGCTGGCATCCAGCAGAAGGCTCAATAGAGTCCTCAGGTTCCATGACATCTGGAAAAGAGCAAAATGATGGACTACCATGTGGTATCATACATAGGGCCTGATACCTGAGGACATGGCCTGGCCCTCTTCTCATAAAATGAGACAAAAGCAGCAGTAACACCCATGGATCCTCAAGCACCAGTCCCTGGTTATTTTATTGTCACAAGAACACTGCAAGGTAGACCTTTTGCTTCTTCTGTTTCATCCTCCTGAGGCACAGAAAGCTTAGGTAGCTCACCCAAAGTCACGCTACCAGGATTCAAACCTAGGTACCAGACTCCAGTAAGGCACAACCCCAGAGAAGATGGCTTCCACAGTGAAATATGCATGAGGGCAAGTACTAAGGTAGAAGACAGAAGGTCTTGCTTCAGTCAAGCACGTCACTCATTAGGACCTTTTCAGTGCTACCTAGGAAACTGACTCTCAGGACACAAAGGGTTAGATGGCCTGGACATGCTGGGGCTACCTCAGGCAGGTGAATCTGGGAAGCAAGGCCAATGCCCCAAAGGCAGGGCCAGGAGCAGCCAGGGAAGGCAAAGCCCAAGTCCCTCTTATGGCCACTCTTCTGGGAAGCCATGAGCAGGGCCCCTGAAGCCAGACCCAACCATTGGGCATACCACCCTTATTTGCTCAGCTCTTCCAGCAGATGTGGAACCAAGGGAACAAGTCCCAAAGATACACAGAGACCAGAAGTCACCAGGCTCTACACGTGTCCAAGGCCAGAGCCTTCAACTTGGCCCCATGGCCTCCCAGAGTGGACAAAGCCACTTTGGATCCTGAGGCTCACCCAGGGGCTGGAATTCTTTCTCTTCTGTGGACACCACCAAAGAGAGGTCATCCGGGCAGAGACTGGCAGAGAAGCAGACAAAGGGCTGCTCGGTCCTAGCCAGGTGGCGCACCAGGGTGAGGAACCGGAGTGGGTGGCCTTCAGTGGCAGAGGCTTGTCTGCTGAGCAGGAACCAGCAAGAGAAGGTGAGGCCCCCAGGCGGAGGGAAGGGCCTGGCTCCACCTGTCACAACACAAGCACCACTTTAGGCTCTGCCCTTGGGAAATGAGTGTCCACTCACCAGGATCAATGCCCTGTGTCACCTCCAGGAGCCAGTCTTGGGCCCAGCCTGCATCATACCCACTGTGTCCCAACCCACGAGCAATGACACTGCTGTCCCATCAACAGTGATAAAGAAGAAGCTCTTGGAAGTCAACAGCATTCTTGCCTGACATATTTCTGCTGGGTTGACATATTTCTGCTAGGTTGAAGCCTTTCCCAGCCTTCTCCCCTGTCCTCCAAAGGCCCAGCCTCCCTGCCATGAAGCAGTGGGACCACCTGTGTCCCCAAGGCCTATCACAACTGGAACCCTGCTCAGCTGATCTGAAGCCAGGCTTCATGTTCCATGAGGCAAAGGACACTGGACAGGTCCATGCCCTGCACCAGTTCCACGCCATTCACCCCACAACAGAGCTGCCAACACACATGAGTCTCAGTGCACTTGGTGCCTCCCTCACCTAGAAAGAGGTCTGCTCTGCTGCTGGGTCCTGAAGGCAGCCAACCTCAGCATCCAACCAGCATGGGAAGCAGAGGCCCTCAAGGCAGGCAATGTGCCCATCTCTGTCTATGCCAGGTACCACACAGTGAATCAGACCTAGGCTCAGCAACCCAGTCACCATGAGTCTGTCCACACTGATGGACTCTCATGGACTGAGCCCTTCAGACACAATGTGACCAGGACCCTTTCTTGTCCTATAGAGGATAGGCCAACTCCATAGTTACAGGACCACCATTTGTGGATACTCAAAACTAAGGGGAAGACTTGCAATTTGTGGGAACACCAAGTACAAACCAGCTACTGAGGGCATCTGAAATCTCACTCCTGGGGCCAAGGAAGACCTACCTGTCCCAATCCCTCCGGAGATAGAGTACTCGGTGCTGGTCCCCATAATGGTAGACAGGGTTGGAATAAACAGGCACCTGGGAAGAGAACTGTATCTCAGATCACTGACATACAAGCAGCTTCCCATATCAGCATGGCTGATCTGGGCCACAGGGGCCACAACCCAAGGACAGAAAGTAGCTGGTGAAGTTAGGAGATCCCAAAGAGAGGGACCTACAATGGAAAGTTGGAACATATCACAGGAGGCGGCCACACCAGGGAAAGGGGCTCTAGTTCTCCGGGCAGGGGATGCTGCTATGGAAATGACTGAGAGAGGTAAGATCCACCAGAAGCAGCTTTGTAAACTGTGTTCTATGCACCAGTGGCTGATAAATGCTTCCCAGGAACTTGGGCACCACTCATACCCGTAACCCTCCGCAGACATGTCAAATTCCACAAAGGATGGTGCCAGAGCTGCCCTCTGGGGCTGCAGGTTGCGTGGAGAGGTCATGGAGATGAGGCTCAGTGCCACCTGGAGCGCCGGGCTGGACTCCCGGGACATCCCTGCGGATGCGCTGTCCTGAGCCCCACCATCATCAGCAGATCCCTCGGCTGGGGGCTTATCTGTGGCTGGCGACCCTACAGCAAGCAGCAAGCAAGAGAGAAGAAGTCCCTGGCCCATGTTTCCACCTCACCTCATCCAGATGAAGCATGCAGCAAAGTCACTGGGCACTGCCAACCTGGACTCCACTGCCACGGGGAATGACAGAGTGGCAATGACCTGGCTCTCGTGGAAGCAGCTCCCCTTCCTTCCAGCATGTGTTCCTTTCCAGTCCAGCATTTCCGCAGTTGTGTGGCCCGCTAGTCCCTTAGTCCCAGCTGGCAACCCCTGCCCTGCTCTCCACAGAACCCTGGCTCCCCTCTGCCAGGAGCCCAAGCCTGCTTCCTTATCCCTGCTTCTCAACCTCCAGGTCCTGTGTGACCTTAAACCTGAGAGGTCCTCTGCTTCCATTTCTCCAAGTACCTTCCTGGGCAGCATCCTCCTGGATGCAGCCCTGACTCTGGTCTTCACCTAGGTTTCTCTGAGACCTCCAGTTCACCCCAGGGCTGGGGAGGGTGCAGGAAGCTTGTAATGGCTCATTTCCTGGGGCATACCATGCATCTTGAGGTCACGAAGGAAACTCCATCACTGACTCGTGACCTGGGCCTGGAGGGCAGGCAGGTGCACCCAGCACCCAACTTTCATGGAGAGGGAAACATCCTTTTCCCGCTGGACCTGGCCTTTCTCCAGGGACCCCAACCCCTGAACAGCTCGTAAAACCATTCTTAAATGTACCCCTTCCCCCTGTGGGGGGTGAGCCTTCCCCACACCCCTTAGCCTGCTCACCCACTTCTCTCACCTACCTGAGCCACCAGGGGAACCTTTGCTGTCTCCAGGAGATGCTTTGAGGGGCTTCGCTGCAGCCGACAAGGGAAGGGGAATTCCTAGTCCTAGAAACTGCCTGGTCATCACAACATACAAGAGAGCCAAGTAAGGATATTGCACAGGTGGCAGTTTTCTCCCATTTCATCTGGACCACTCTCCTAGACACAGGTACTTCTAGCAATTTACCTGCAGCATGGTGAGGGTCTGCCTAGGACACCTGCTGGCTGGAGGGGCTGGCCTCTGGCCCTCTGCACTTGCTGCCATACATAAGCAGGAGCTGAAGAGCATGACCCTTGGCACTGCCCTCCCTGTACCACTCCAAGGCAGCATAGGGGCCTCGCAGAACCTCCTCCATCCCTGTATCATCCCCTCTGCCTTCACCCCTTCCACATCTGCTCCTGTTGTGTGCTGCCTCCCTTCTTCCTAGGAACTTGCCTAGTGCTCAGGTTCAGCCCAGCCTCACTTCCTTGAAGCCCCAGCCTGGCTCACCATTGCCATGGGCAGGCTCTGTCTGACTAGTGGGGACCAGCACACTGCTCAGCACAGACCAAAAGCTCCAGTGTGGGATGCTGGTCAAGTAAGGAGGGGCCTCAGACACCTATCCTTGCAGAAATGCTGCTGCCAGAGGTGCATACATGAGCCTGCCACATACTCCACGTGACTCGGTGCATAGTGCATGTGGTACCTCAGCATGTCGGGCTCGATGGCCTGTGAAGCAAGCTTTTCAAAAATTCTGATGAGACGCGTGTGCAGGAGGCTGCTGCTGGTGCAAAGGGCCCAGCGGCAGGAGACCATGAGTGTTCTGAGCATGCCGGCCTCACACATGACCTGCCGGTTCTTCTCTGACTTCACCAGTGATAACAGGTAGCTGGCCACAGAGCACTGGATCTCCTCCGACAGCTAAGAGATGACCAAAGCAATCATTGGTGGTGGAACAGGTAGGCTGAGCCCGTGACCTGTGCCACCACACCCTGTCCATTTCAGGTGGCCCTCCACAAGGATAGAGGCAGCCCAGACAGCACGCATAAACTGCAGTCATCTGTAGGTGAGGGCAAGAGACACAGCGGCAGATGCACACAGCTCAGCCCTGACATGCATGCTGTCCATCCCTGTGGTGTTAGGACCTTTCTGACTTAAATGCTAATGTAGAAAAGTCTGTTTCCACATGACAATCCAGAATGGCAGCCCCTCTCAAAGACGGGATGAAAGCTATTGTTGCTGGACCTTGGCTGTCTGTTAAAGTGCTTCCACAATGGGCCCCTTCATTCACTGGGATAATGAGTAGAGCCTACCTAAGTGTGTGAGCTGAGCAGGACCCCACACATACATGCACATACACACATGCATGCACATCCACTGGCTATAGCAGGTACAGTGGTCCCAATGTCACAGGTTCACCTCGGTGGCAGCTCCTCTACAGTGTCCCCTCTGTCTGCCTCTGGTCCTGCCCCTATCCTAGGGACAGTGGCCTCTCATCCTGCCCTTTGCTGGGTTTCAAGTTCCTTCCCTTGCTTCGTGGCCTTTGACACATGTAGATAAGAAAGTAAAGAGTGGACTGAGTATTTGAGAAAATACAGTACATTCTTCTTATTAATGGTCTCTTTTTTATATAAGAAGATAAAGCCAACCTTGAAGACACTCACCTGTAATCCCAGCATGCTGAGACGCTGAGAGAAGAGGATCAAAAACTCAATCACCTAGCCTGGGAAATTTAGTAACTTAGCCAGAGGGATTGAATCCCACAGTGAGACCAGAAGCTGGAGGTGAGGAGGGTCCTAATGTATTCCTTATAACAGCCCTTGCTCAGGAGCCCATGGAGCCCTGTGAGAATTGCGTTCATTCTTCTTGAGGGTGCCGCCTCTCTCATCACACATTTGGACCCTAGGGGATGCATCCTCCCTTTAACTGTGGCATCTGTGTAGCTGGCCTGAGCTGCCAGGGGGACAGGCCCAGCCCCACGGGAACCAGAGGCCAAGGGGCACCTGCCCAAGTTGGTCTGTGTCCTGTGAGGACTGTTCATGGTGAGTCCACTTGTCTCTCTGACTGCTCCCAGGCCTTTCCTGTGATGTTGTGGCCACGTCTCCTTCATCTTCCCCTTCCTTCCAACTGCCCAGGAGGGAAAAGGGACAGCAGCCTTCCTGCCCTGAGCTCTCCCTCCTCAGTCCAGGTTATTTCACGTGGTAACTGCACTCTTCATTCGGGGGTGAGAATTGGGCAGACAGTTTGTACAAAGCAAGATGCAAAACTAACATCATGATGTATTATTAATAAGAACTAGAAAGAAATGCCTGTAATCTCCAGTTTTATTACCAGCACTTTGCTTATTGCTTTGGGGACTTTTAGTTTTGATTTTTTTGTTGTGGTTTTTCTTTTTCAACAAAGAAATAATACTTATAATTTAAAAGCAAAAAAAGGAAAAAAGAGAGAGAGAAAGGAAAAGTTTTCAGAAGGGAGAAATGCTGATCTTGTCTAATGATGCCACAAGTTTACTCAAAGCTGCTCAATGCCCCATAATGGAAGAGGGAAAATTGATCCTCATTATCGCTCGGCTCTGTCAATACCCGTATTGCCTGGTTTTGAATAAAATGTGCTGCTTTTTTTTCAGTGTTGGTTCCAGTAAAGTAGGGTTTTAGTGGAAATGTGCAGTAGCAGGAAAACTGTCTGGTCCCCCTGCCATGGGACTGACTTCCCTGACACACCGGCTCCCAGTGCAGGAAGGGACCATGTTCAGTCAACTGTCAGAGTGCAGAGTGCAGGCAGGCAGCAGTGAGACCTGCAAGGCAGAAGGGCACCAGCAGACCCTGGGCAGCACTTTCTGCTCTCTCCCTTGACAGTCCACCCCTCACCCTGAACCTGTCCCTCTTTCTCTCCATGTCTAGATTCATCTACTCCCACAGTCCAATAAGGGTCGGACTCGGTGGGATGGTGGCATGGGTCCTGGGTCTTGTGTTTCAGAGGTGGTTCATGTCCCAATAAACCTGGTCCCCAGCATGGCATGATGAGGTGGTACCTTAAGAGGTACGGCCTGTGGGGGACCCTTAGGTCATCAGAGGTGATGTTTTCTCACCATGTGACTGCTTCCTCTGTCAGTCTACCAGGTACCTTGCAGTGCTCACCGAGCTGAGCCAGGCCAGGGCCTTGAACCTTTAGAACTATGAGCTGCTTGAACTCTTCTTTCCACAGAACTCAACTTCAGAGATTCTGTGACAGTAAAGAAAGTGGACTGTTACAGGTGAGTGCTTCCAAGGCCAGGGTGTCAGATACATCCGTCCACGGTGCAGCTTTGGGCCTAGACTGTGCCTAACAACATCTTCCCCAGACATCCTGAAAGAACTGGAGACTTAGATTTATCATTTGCTCCACTTTGTTTGAGATATTCTTTATTTGATGATTTTAAAGAGAAGTGCTGAGCTTTCAGCAATCTTAGCTCAGCACATTACCGAAGATGGCATAAAAGGGTGCCAGGCAAAAGAGGCCCATGGTGTGCAGGACTTGACAGGTGTGTGGGCTTTACCTTCTCTCTCTTAGTTTGCTCCCAATCTGGCAGGAGTTCTCCATGTTGGCCCAGGCCTGCACACTGGCCAGTGCATGCTCAGGAGCTTGTGGCCTTCAAGTACAACAGAAGCCGATTCCCACTGAGCCAGCAGAACCCAGGCCTGACCGGTCTGCGTCCTCCATGCGCTCAGCCAGTAAAGACCAGCACGCAAGTGCACAGCATACGCCTGCTCCAAGCCCTCTGCCTCTTGTGTAGATCCTGTGTACTTGACAGCCAGTGCATCTGGCAGAAGCCTCAGAACTTATATTCACAGATCTCTCTCTTCTGATGTGACTTCCCACCTTCTGCTGTGGTCCACCCTGTGCTCCAGCCATGGTGACATTCTCACCCTTGACAGCTAATGTTCAAAACTGGGGGAGTCTTTCCAATCCCATCCTTTTGCTGAGATGCAACTCCATACTCAAACCACAGTTCACGCATCCCCTTTCCAGAAATCTTCCAGGCTTTCCCGACCAGCACCTTGTCTACATTTCAGTTGTGGTGAATACTGAGCCACACCTGGTTTTCTCTTTTCCTCTCTCCTGCTCCCCTGAGCTGGCCCTCTCCTCTGCCTCTCCAGCCCCTCTCTATGGTGAGCCTGAGAAAAGGACCCTGCACCTTCATTTCCCTCATGTCTTTCTCTTCCCCCAACATGACAGCTGCCTCATAAGTGCAAGTTCAGGTGCTGTGGGACGCAGCCATGACCTCACCCAAAAGGCTGGCCAGGCACCAGAAAAAACAATGTGGATTAGGTGCTACAGAGTGGTGAAGGTGGTGGGTGGTTTTCCTGAAGAGATGACAATGTGTGCAGCCGGCTGGGTTCTGCCCCCCACCCTCATCCTGCTCCTGAGGACTCTGAGACCGCAGCCCAAACCCAGAGCTCCTGGATTTCGGGTGCTGGAGGATAGCAGCCTGGCAGCACAGTGGGCCCTTGCCCTTGAGCGCACTGGAGACACCTGCCCTCTCTCTGGTGCAGTCATCCCTAGAAGCTGGTGTCTCCGAGCTGAGCTCTAGCAGAGCCCAGACCACAGGGCCACCCTCTAACCACTGCCCCACTCCACCCTCCTGTCCCAGGCCTGGCCTGCCCCAAACTGGTACCCAGCACCTGTACCAGGCCTAGAACCTCAGCCTTACTGCTCTAGGTCCTCAGCCTGGGCTTAACATCCCAGGAGTGCCCAAAATCAGAGCCAGACAATCTTACTGGTCTGCTTCTGCCATTTCCCACAAGTGGGAGTTACCACAGAGGGTCCTCACCCCCTCGGAATCTGTACTCTGCCTCCATGAACACTCCTGAGGCCCAGGTGCAGGCCTGGCTAGCACCCCAATGGATTCTGACCCTTCACTCAGAAGGGATGGTAGGTAGGACTGTCCCTCCCCTTTCTGCCACCTGATAGTTACCCTTTCCCCAGATGTAAGCTGGCTGCCATCTAAACTAACTCAGGTCACCCCAAAGTGCAGGAGTAGTGGAAGGAAGTACCACAGGGCACAGCAGACAGTAACACATAGTTCAATAGCAACCTTCTGGTATCAGCTGATCAATAATTATAGCCACACTGGAGATTTCTCAGAAAACTAGGACTAGGGGTCCCATTTGACCCTGCCATCCCCCTGCTAGGAATATACCCAAAAGAACTTAGAAAATCACAGTGGAAAGACAGATGTACACCCTTGTTCATAGCAGCTCAGTTCATGATAGCTCAATCTTGGAAACAACCCAAATGCCCATCAACTGGAGACTAGATAAAGAAGATGTGGTTTTTTTATAAAATGGAGTACTATTATGCCATAAAGAATGACAAGATTTATTTATTTATGTGCAAATGGATGCACCTGGAGGACACACTAAGGAGTGAAATCAATAGAGCACAGATAGGCAAACACCGGATCTTCTCATTGAGCACTGGTAGATTCAAATGAGCTCTAGTAGTATGACAATCTTTTTAGAATGGGAAATTTCCAAAGGAAATTTGGTGTGGGGATGTAATGAGGGGAAGGAATAAATATGACTCTGAAAGAAAATAAAAGAGCATGTATATAGGGGGTGGGGAGGTGTGGGTGGGGATATGGGTAAAAATGAGAATTGACTGTGTCATATATTGGTACAAATTCCCCAATGTTATGTGTGAATGTGAGATGTATGCAAATTGTACCAATAAAGAATGCAATTTAAAAAATCTAAAACAAAAATAATAATAATAATTATAGCCACACTGAATCGCCTTCTGCCTAATATTTCCGGCAGGGTGACCACCCCAACCTAGACTCCAAAGAACACAGGCTGTCAATGCCAGAGGGCAGAGAGCAGCTATGGTAGAGCCAGTGCTCACGACATGGGCACAAGCTGGGCAAAAAGAGTATGCCAAAGACTTCACAACCACATCTCCACCTGTTCACATGTCCACATTGTCAGACCCACTTGGCTGAAAATGTCCCATTGGCATCCAAGGTCTTGGAGCCACAAGTGACAGAACTAACACCCTCCCCCAGCGCAGGTTTTCCTCCTGCGAAGCCCATGACTTGGACACCTCATCCTGTGCTCATTATAAGGGAAAGAAACAGAAAGGAATTCAGGGTCTGCTTAGGGGCCTACACTGTCAGCCAGCAGAAGCCTGGACGTACTGGTTGTCCTCTGGTTGTCCTGCTGGTCTCCTCCCCAGTTCACAGATCTTTCCTCAGCACAAGGCCCCTCTCTGTGTGCAGCCCTCACCTGCCCATCCTGACACCTGCCCTCATTTCCACTGTCTCTCTGACCAAAGCCTGCAGTCCAGCAACTCAGAGTAGATGAACCCGAGGTGCGGACAGCAGAAGTAATCGGCAAGAGTCACTTACATAAAGACAGGAGAGGAACTCAAGAAAATATCTCGAGAAGTGAACTAGAGCCTGGGGATCCAACGATTCCCAGAGGCACCCTCAGCCCCAGAACTAGGCTCTCACTCCTCCCCACTTCCACCTCTCACTCGGCTCCATGTAAGAGCTGCCTTGAAAAAGCATCTGGATTTTTTCTCGAGGATATGACTTTTACTCATGAATAATAAAAATATTTGAGGGACAGGGCTCAGTGGGAAAGCACACAGAAAACCAAGCCATTTAGGTGTGTACTGTGTTATAATCTAACAAAGCAAGGATCTTCCACTGCTGATTTCCCTGTGAGAGGAAGTGTTTGTTTCCAAGCAGCCTTTGTGTGACACGATCCGGGCTATTAGTGTCATCAATATTTTAGTTATGTGAAACCCATAGAATTAGTTCAGTGTGTGTGACATACAGCCAGTTCCAGAAAATGGCTGAATTTTCCATATTTAGGAACCAATGGGCTAACATCAGTGTAGCCCCCATCCCTCCTTCCTGCTGGGGTTTCCAAAGCACTGGCCCCTTTGCAGGCAGCTGCCAGGCCCCAGCAGTGGCTGGAGGGCAGACTGAGGAACACATGTACTCCGTGATGCCCAGGTTTGACCTGGCATCTGGCTGAGGAAAGACACCCTGGGTTTCAAGCATCCTGACCTTGCCAGCATGTACTCCCACCACAGGGCAATCGTGCCAACCCTGTCAGCAGCTTCATGTCCCCAGCCTGTATCTGCAAAGCAAGAACACTGGTGTCCACTGCTGTGGCCTCTCAGGTTCTGCTGACGATGCAACCTTGAGCACTCAGGAAGTGACCAGATGCTGAGCAGGGAGCTGCTGGGTTTGACTTATCATCCCAAGAGTCCATTCCAGCTTCTTGCAACAACCCCTCTCCCAATGACACCTTAGGAGGAAGACGCTGTCACCCATCCCACACAGTGAAGAAACAAAGTCTGCAGGGCTTCCCAGGGCTCAGGTGGCATGGCTGAGGTCTGCTCAAGGCCTGCTGTCTTCAGAGCCCTTCCACCTTTGTGCTATGTTCGCAGAGATGCTGACATGGCAGCAGATAGTAACCCAATAAAGCTCAGTTGTCTCAGCTCAGCATTCAAGGCCTTTCTCAGTGAGGCATCAGTGCCCTTTCCAGCCCTGCTCCCTGCCTTTGCACTCATGGGATGAGCCCACACTGAGCAAAGTCCCCAAAATGGACTCCCCCTCCTGACTGCTGCTCTCTGGACAGACCTCTCTGCTCCTTAAAGCCTCACTCACTGATCATCACTGCTCCTCCGGGTCTTTCCCTCTGCACGTCCCAAAGCCCCAGGAGCCAGCTCTTCCTCTCCCCACTCTCCTCTGACTGTTCCCCTCCAACCCACATCAGGGCTTCCATAGAGCTGAGCTCTGATGCCCCAGAGGCACCCCTAGGGCTCTTGGGCATGCAGGGACCCAGCACTGGTCACTCATGGGCCCAACACTCTGAACATGCGAGAAGGAAAAGCGTCTGCTTTCCAATGCTCTTACTTCACGGGGCCAACTCCCCTCTGAGAGCACTAGGCTGCACCCCATTTCTGCATTCTGCACAGAGCATGCTCCAGCTCCCAGTTTTTAATAAAACAGGAAAACAGCTGGATTGTCTGTTTCCATGAGCAGCTTCAGTGCTGGCATTTCAGGGAGGAAAAACAAAACCACTGCTAGGCTGTGCACAGAGCTCCTCCAACACGGCCACTCCTAGAAACAAGTGGAAACAGGACAGTCCCAAGTTCCAGTTCCTAGAACGACATAGCAAGCTAGAAGCCCACCACTCTCCTCCAAAGTGAGGGAGAGCTTCGAGGATGTCGAGAGGTGGGGACAGACCAGAAGCCACTTGCCCTCACCCTCTTGGTAATACTGCCACCCACTGAGATCCACGCCCTTCCCGCACCGGACCCATGTAAGTTCCGAGTCCCCTTAGCTTCAGCTTTTCTTCAGAGGCCTCATTTCTCATTTGATTTACTGTTCTACTTGTTATTATGAGGTTTTCCCCCACCTCTTTTGAAAATTAATTACTATAATTACCCAACTTTTAATGGCTGCTGATTTGGCATCTGCAGAAAATATCTGAGAAAAATGCATCACTACATTTCATTTGCATATCTGAGAGACAGGGAGGGAGGGTCACACTGTTCCTAAATTATTCACTGTGACCTGAATGAAGAAAAGAGTCACACCCAGAGGAATTCTTACTTACATACTTGACTTGTCCAGGTACTGCCACAGGATGAGCAAAGCAGGGAAGGTCTTTCCCACACCAGGGTGTAACAATTCAAAGCACACTTGAAACCCAGGCTCTTCCGACGAGGTTCCATGCATGTAAGAGACAGCAGGCTGGGCCACTGTCCACTGGTCCTGAATCCCTTCATTGGTCAACAGAGGACTTTACAGAATTTGTCTAGCATTTCAACTGCCAAGACCACCTGCTCAGGCAGTTGGACAACCTTGGGCTAAGGCATGAGAATAGCATAGAATGCCCAGCATGTGTGACCTTGTGACCTGGAAAACTTCGAAGACCAGAAACTACTCAACAAGCACATGGCAAGCTTGGGCTGCAAGGAACCTCAGATCTTCCCTTTACCTGCTACAAAGCCCTAGGTAGCTGTGTGATGCACCCAAGCCCAGGTATCACCAGAATGCTGCAGAACCAGTAAGGCGTATCCCCAGCCTGGCTCCAGAGTCCCAGAGGCCCCCACCTCTGTGGTCTGGGAGCCCTGAGCTGCTGTGTCCTCACAGAACATCCTCTTGAAGCACAGGGAGAGGCCAGATGGAGAACGCCACAGAGAGGAGGCACAGGGCCCTGTGACAATATGAGCAGGCCCTAGGACCACAACCCAGCTGAGCCATCATGACTGCCTCTCAGAGGCACTGGCTCTGAGGGGCAGGAGCCTTGTGGGTAGCCCAGCCTGGCCAGGACCATGTGAGCAAAACCCATCCCTGCTGACTCATGGATCAGGGGAAACACAGCCATGCACAGTTCAACAACTACACACATCCTGGGAAATCCATCGTTAGGTGATATCATTGTCATATGATCACCATAGAAACCACTTACACAAACTAAGGTGGGCGCAGTGTCACCAGGAAATATAATCCACGGTCAGTGTCACAAAGCCTCTGCCACTGGCTGACATGACCTTGTGTGGTGAGGACTGCAATGGTGAGGTCGTTGCTGACTTTTCTCCCATCCTGCTTCATCTGCCTCTCCCCAGGGAACCTGCAAGGATGACCACTACACCAGGACACAAGTCATGACCCTGTGCCATCACTCTCCAGCAGAGGAACAGAAAGCAGAACAGGAAGTCACCACAAAACATGTGGCTGTGTTACAAACTTAGGCCTTTTTTAACTCCTGCAGCAAACACTACAGATTGTCCTAAGTGGAAACACTTCTGGTCGCCACCAGCTGGGCTTCACCTACGTGCCACTTGAAGGTGTGATTAATAATGTTAAATCCTTGTCACTTCTTCTCAAGACATGTGGCCTCTTCTCTAATCTGTGCCTGCTAGAGATGCCAAGCCCCAGACTTATTACCAGTCAAACCAGAACCCTCAGAGTCATCCACATTATTGGAACCTATGTTCCCCATTGATTAAGGCAGAGACAAAAATGTCCCTAGCCAAGCAGCCATGAGGACTGAACACAGAGCAACAGCACCAAGCTTCAGCCAGGTATCTCACAGCCACCCACTCCAATGGCTTCCTGTGCTTCCTGCTGGTCACTGTGAAAGGTGCACTTTCCACACCTGCCTTGGCTCTTCCAGTGTCTCCTACTGCTTCTAAGAGATGCAATCTTCAAATGGAGATAACTCATTCGGATCCAGCCTGCTCTGCTGTCTCATGCCTCTCCTGTTCTGTCCCTGGCTCTGTGCCCACCACCATGCCACACCACTCTCTGCAGGGTGTTCAACCTTCTGCCCACACAGAAACCTGCCTCCCCTTGGTGTTTCTGTCCCTCACTGACTGTGCCCCTGTCCCTTCAATTCTACCTCTGTCTCCACCCCTTTCCACAGACACCATCCAAAACCAGTGCTGCTCTCTCAAAATGGCTTCCTGACCTCCACCTCTTCACTCAAATTAGCCTCTTCACCTCCATCCATTGGTCTCGGCATTCTGCTTCCCCTTACTATCATCTGTGACTGTACACTGATCTGCATGTACATTTATATCATCCCCACCTCCCTGTCCCCACCACAGATACATCCTTTGAAGACAGTTTCCGTCCCCTCTGGTTAGCCTTGCATGCCCACCTGAGCACAAGGCTGGAGACTCAGCCAGCATGGCCAGGGTCTGCTGGTGCCACCAGTGCCAGGGCTGTGCATAGCACGTGGCCATCCCACATGTCAGTCACATTCTGTTCATCAATTGCCTTTAGATGATCACTCTACCAACAAAAGTGGCTCGCTTTGAATGGCATTGGCAGGATGGGTGCAAATTAGTCAAAGGTCCTAAAAGGAGCACCACCCAAAGTGCTCTGCCAACCCAGGTACCAAGAATGGAGGCAAAGAGGAAAAAAGAGAGTCTTGTGCGGAGGAGCTTCGAAGATCAGCCACAAGCAAGAGATATGTGCCCAGACAGTACCTGTGGGTGGTCTTCATGGTACAGCTGGGGCAGCAGCCTCACCATGATGCACACCATCCCAGGGTGCATGATCACAGCGTCCCCTTCATCCATTCTATGGAGAAAGAGAGAGAGCCAGCATCAGGCAGGAGATCTCTCAGTGTCCTCTGGGTCTTGTCTGTGAACAGTCCCTGACCTATATGCACAGTTCACCAAGTACTTACCTGGATGACCCTGAACTGACCCTTCTGAGCCCAATTTCCACTGCTGTACAATGGAGAAAGCCATGCCTCGGTTTCCCCTGAAGACACAGAGCAGGGCCTTGGTGTTCCAAAGCACAGGACCAGCACACAATTGAAGCTCAGTGGAAATCAGTTCCCTTCTCTCCAGGTGTGAGGGAGATAGCAAGTCTCACACACATGCATTCCTAGGTTGGCCCACACTGGCCAGTCCCAAGTGCAATTAAAACACACCCTATATGTCCACAACAGATGAATGGGTAAAGGAAATAAGGTATTTACACAGAGTGGAGCACTACTCTTCCATAAAGAAGGATAAATTTAAGTCTTACATAGGAAAATGTATGTACTCTGAGACTATAATGTTAAGTGAAATAAGTCAGAAATACAAGATTAAATATCATATGCTTTCTCTTATGAGAAACCCAGATTATAAATAAATTAAAAAGCACATTAAAATAGAGATAATCGGAAATAGGGTGATAGATCTCTTGCAAAAGGGAAGAAGACAGGGTGATGAAGGGAGGTAGATGAAAGGGGAGAGAAGAGGATGAAGAAAGAATTAGCCTGCACCAACCCAAATGGTGAACGCAATCATTATGTGCTGTAAACAGGGACTAATAATAATAAACCTGGTGGGACTTCTGGCTTCAGCTCTGAGGAGTCTGAAAACAAATGGCAGCAGACAAGGAAACCCAATGCAAAGAGCTGTGCAACTGCCAGTGACATTCCCAGGCCTTCCCCTCCAGCATCCCTTGGTATGGACACAGGGTGCCCGGAACCCAGAACCCTGTCCCAGGTACAGCAGGGAGGATACAGCACCAGGAGAGCCCTCCACTTCTCATCCAGGGGACAGGAAGACACCTCTTAAGATGCCTGTGGTTCCTCCATGCTTTCCCACCCCACCATGGTAAGTCCCATATGAGCGACAGAAACAGGCAGCTGCCAGGCAGGTTCCTGCTCCCTGGCCAGAGGATACATCCCAACAACAGAAATGAAATCACTTTCATGTTTTTCTCTCTCTGCTTTGGCACTGGTGACAGATGCAGCAGTGAAAGAGCAGAGAAACTAAATCCCCATCAGAGGGGAAGAAAGGGGACCCCAGGGGACCAGACAGTGTCAATGAGACGATGGAGAGGAAGCCAAGAACGTAAGCACTAAACTGTTCATTCTCCTCTGCACCCCATTCTGATTGTGTGAGCGGATCTCACCGTAACAGGGGTATTTCCCAAAACTGGTTACTGCACAAAGCAAGGACTATGAGGCATGTTCAAAATATCCAGTATGCTTGTGGTTTAAAATTTTTATTTTCTAAAAGGCACACTGCCATGAATCTTCCTCTAAATACTCCACTTCTCAAACACACATCCCATTGTTTATTTGTCAGTGAAACAGTTCTGGAATTCCTGTTTCACGAGTGTTGTAAAAGAGATGTGATTAAAAACAGTGAATGTTGCTGCTAAGTACTATTCAACAGAAAGGCAGCTCATTAAAAACATGATGGTGTGTCCTTACCCACCTTATTCACCAGATCTGATAACATGTGACTTCTTGCTCTTCCTTAAAGTCAAATAACTCTGAAAGGAACTTTTAAATCCATCCTAGATACTAAGACGGCCACAACTGGACAACTAAAGACACTCAGGAAAGAGAACTTCCAGACCTGCTTCAGAAAGTGGCAAGAATGATGGGAAAAGTGTATTTAAAGCGGAGAATATTTTGAAAGGGACTCATGGCAACATGTCTTTTATTGTAATGATTATTTTTAATTTAAACATTCATTGTTTTTTAAATCACAATTCAGACTTCAAATTGCCCTGCAAAGCCATCAAAAATTTTCTTGACACTGTAGCCATGGACTGCAGCAGGTAGGGAGAAACCTAGGACCAAATCAAGCTTGGTCAGTTATCTGCTGAAATAAAGCAATCGATATTCTCCACAAGATAGCCACAAGAGTCTGAGCTAATCAGAGAACAACAAAATGTCCATCATACAACTTAAAATTGCTCAACAGAGAATAAACCAGAAAATGTCAGTATTTCACACAGAAAAAGACCATTTATAGATACCAGTGATGAAATATAGCCAGTGATGGAACTTTCTGACAAAACCTTTAAAGCAGTGATTATTAACAAAAACCCAAGCAGTAAGAATAAGCCTTTTTGAAATAAATGGAAAGACAAAAAGTCAGTCAAGAAACAGAAGCAATGAGAAAACCAACTGTAAATTTAAGACTTAAGGAATCCAGTGGTTGATTTAACAACAAAACAATAAAAACTTCACTGAATCGAAACAATAGAAGAATGAAATGAAGGAGAAAAACCCATGAAATTGAAGACAGATCAAAAGACATTACTCAAACTATACAACAAGGAGGAAAATATTGTTTAAAATGCAGAGTCTTAAGGCCATCCGTCACAAAGCATCTAACTCTCCAGCTACTAAGGCCACAAAAGAGAGAATGGTGGGATACAAAAGAAAAATATAATTGGTAAATTTTTATACATTCCTTCATCAAATTCAATGAAATGTATAACCTTAAACATGCAAGAAGCTTGGCAGAATCCAAATACAAACAAAGAAATCCCTGCTAGACACATCACTGGTAAACTGATAAACCCAGAAACAAGAGGAAAGCTTGAAAACAACCAAAGAAATATAATGCATTGCAGACAGGGGACAGGCAGTTTCCATGACTATAAATCTTTTCCTAAGAAAGCACAGGTAGGAAAATAGGATTTTTAAAGTGCTTCAAGGAAAAACACAGAATAATTCCATACTGTGTCAGTCAGCTTTGAGCACTGTGACAAAAACTAGGGAAATACAACTTAGAGGAAGAAAAGTTTGTTTTGACTCATGGATGGATTCAGAGGTTTCAGTCCATGCTAAGCTAGCTTCTTTGTTTTTAGGCATACAGCAAGGCAGAACACCACAGTGGAAGGATGTGATAGAGGAAAGCTGTTCACCTCACAGCAGCCAGGAAAAAGAAAAAGCCAGAAAGGGAGCAAAGGTCTGGAAGCAAGATATACACTTCCACCACACACCTCAGTGACTTACACCCTCCAACTGAGCCCCACCTCCTAAAGCACATTAGGGAATGAATAACTCATTAATGGATTAACCCACTGATGGAGTTAGAGCATCAATGGTCCAATTACCTCCTCTGACCTACCTCTAAACTCTGCTGCATTGGAAATCAAGAGTTTTTGGGAAACATGACATATTTACATCATAACATGTACCCAGCAATGATAACAGCAAGATAAAAACACTCCCAGATGAAGACAAAGTTTCTTGCCATCGGATTCATTCTGAAAATAGTACTTTCAAAAGTTCTTTAATGGTAGGGAAAAAAATCATAAAAAAGAAGCTTGATACTTCAGGAGTGAAGAAAAAGTAACAAAAATGGTGAATATTTGAATAAATGTACACACTTTTTTCCTCACAAATCGTTAAATACATGCATGATGGTTGAAGCACAAGTGTACTAAATCCTATATGAAGACAGTACCACACTCACTGGGGGTGGGTCAGGGCCCATGTATAGATACGTTTCCTCTAATCCACTTAAAGGAGTAAATGCTAACTCCATATAGACTGCTAAGAATTAAGTATCCAGATTGGAATCCCTATTATAACCACTAAACAAAGAGAGGCAAAAATTCAATAGATAAATTCAAATAGAAAATTAGAATATACTCAAACGATTCACAAAACAGCAGGAAAAGAGAAACAAGGGAACAAAAGAGGAGGGGGAGAAAACCAATAAAAAGCAAGACTGAATTCAAACAGACCAGTAATTACATGAAATAATTTATATATATATATATATATGACAATGGAAAAATTAAAACCAAGTTATATGCCATTATTAAATATGATACAGATAGAGTAAAAGGTTAAAAAAAACTTTTATATCATGCTAACACCAAAAACAGTTGTCACGGTTCTATTACTTTCTGAGGAAGAGATTTCAGAATAAGGAAAATTAGCGTAAATAAACAAGTTATTTTACACAGTGATGAGAGGAGATGTAACCTCCAAAATATATACACACTTCACATTAGAATGACAAAAATTCATAAAAACCTATATGACTGAAAGGACAAAAGGCCAAATCTTAATTTCAATGCTTTTCTACCATAAGCAATAGTAATATCAGACAGAAAATCATCAAAGATATTTAACTAAACAGCTCTATCAACCAACTGATATAACTGACATTTATAGACTGCACCACACAACAGCTACAGAATGAGTAGTCTTTCAAGTAGTTCCTATGGAACTTTTGTCAAGAGTCTATACTCTGCATTCCAAAACAAATTATGAAAGTTCTCAAATAAATAAAATGATACAAAGTGTGTTCTTCGCCACTCAGAATTAAATAAAAACAAATGACAAACAACTTTAGAAGTCTTTAACTGGGAAATTAAACAATGTATTTCTATATACTTGTTGAATGAAAGAGAAAGTGTCATAAAAACTTCAAAATATTTTGAATTTAAATGAAAAGAATATACATAGAAATACTTATGAGAAAAAAAATGAAATACTTATGAGATGTTGCTAAAGCAGTGCTCCCAAGAAATATATGGGCTTAAATGCTTTTGTTATAAAAGAAAAAGGACTCAAATCAAAACTTGAACTTTATTTAAAATGCTGTTTTTAAGAAGAAAATAAATCAAAAATAAGTGGATAAAGTGCAATAAAGATGGCAAAAAAATCAATAAAATTAAGAACTGGAAAAAAATAGAGAAAACATCTGAAGTAAAACTTAAAGCCCTTGTGTTGGAAGAAACCAGTCTCTAAAGGTCTCTTTAAAAAGATTTTAAAACTCAGAGAATCACTAGCTGGGCTAACAAAATAGGGAGACAAAACAAATGATCAATATCAGGAACAACAGACAGAACACTGCTAAAGGTGCCCCAGACATAGTAAGGACACGAAGAAAACACTGCAAATATCTTTGTGCATGTAAATTTGACAATTTAGATGAAATGGACCAACCCCTTTAAAGCCACAAACTACCAAAACTCATGCAAGAAGAAATAAATAACCTGAATAATTTATAGCTGTTATAAAAATTGAAAATGTAGTCAAAAACTTTCCTATAAAAATCTCCAGGCTAAGTGTTCTCCCTAGCAAAATTTACCTTCAATTTTAAAGAGAAAGAATCCCAGTTCTATAGAACTTCTTTCAAAAATACAAACAAAAGAATACTTCCTAATTAATTTTATGATGCCATAATTACCCTGACTTCAAAAGCAGAAAAAAAAGCAGTACAAGAAAATTACGTTCCAGTACCCTTTTTTCATCTATAGGTGAAAAATCCTCAACAAGCTATTAGCAAATCCAATCAAACTATACAGAAGATTAAAAGACATTATTTCCATTTTTGGCTTATCTTACATGTGCAAGGTAGGCTGAATATTCACAAATTCAGTCACTGTAATCCATCATACTAATAAACTAAACAAGAAAAATCACATGATTGTATCATTTAATGTAGAGAAACATTTCACAGATTCAACATCTGTTCATGATAAAAAGCATTCAGTAAATTAGAAGAAACTGTTCATAAACTGATGGGAGACATCTTATTTAAAAACCCATAGCTGATATCATATTTGAAGGTAAAAGACTAAAGATTTTGTACCTCAGATTAAGAATAAAACAAAGATGAGGCCGGAGATTTAGCTCAGTGGTTCCGACACCTGCCTCGCAAGAGCAGGGTCCTGAGTTCGATCCCCGGTAACCACATACAATGCTGCGCGTGGTGATTCACGCCCATCAGCAATCAATACCACATACCACAGTGCTGGACGTGGTGGCTCACGCCTGTAATCTCAGCACTCGGGAGGAAGAAGCAGAAGGATTGTTGAGTTCGAGGCTTGCCTGGGCTACCTAGTGAGCTCAGAGCCAGCCTGAACTACAAAGCGAGACCCTGTCTCAAAAAAAAAAAAAAAGAAGAAAACAAAGATATCCACCCTCACCATCTCTATTCAATATTAAACTGGAACATACAGATTGGAAAGAAAATATAAAGCTGTCACCATTCACAGATAATTTGATTAACTGCATAGATGATCGATCCCAAGGTGTCTGTCTTAAAAAGCTAAACAAATTCCTAAACCTGATAATTGAATTTATCAGTCTGTATAATTTAGTTAAAAATATAGTTTCCAGTAAAAATTGATTACATTCCTCTATACTAGAAGTGAAAAATCAGAAACCAAAAAATGTAGTATTTGGATTTGAAATCAAAGAAAGACAAGTACTTGGGTGTAGACCAAAGAAAACATGTGCAGCTTCTCTATACTTAACACTACATGCTTAATGAGAAAAAAAACATCTAAATAAACTGAGAAAGATCCCACATTTGTGCACTAGAAGACTGAATACAGTTAAACTGTCAGTTCTCCCCAAATTGATCTACAGATTAATGTAATTCCAGTAAAAATCCCAGCAGGATTTTGTGTGGCTATGGGTAAGCTGATCATTAACATTTGTCTGGTACTAAAATAGTCTACAGCAAAGGAGCTAAAGACACCAAAGCAAATTTGTGAAGGATGAATAAACTTGGAGGTCTCACACTGGCTGCTTTGACAACTTATTATAAAGCTATGTGATCAAGACAGTACTGATAGAATGCTGAACCCAAAGATCAATGCACAAAACAGAATCTGGAAAAAGACCTACACAAATAAAGTCAACAGACTTCTTAAAGAGCAACAAAGAAAACTTAACAGGAAAAAATAATATTCTCAATAAAGGGTGAGAACTAGACATCATATACTAAAATAAGAATCTCAACCTCGTACCTTGTGTAAAGATGTCTCCTGTCAGCTATCAAAATGAATGACAGACCTGAAAAACTTATAGAGGAAAATATAACCATCTTGGATGAGGCAAAGAGATCTTAGATATGATGTGACAATGTGAAGCATAGAAGAAAAAAATTTGATGAATTGGATTTTATCAAAATCAAAAATTTGGATCCTTGAGGGTTCCTGTTTAGAGGCAAAAGATAAAACTCAGACTGGGAGAAATATCTGCATCCATGCAGTGGGGTACAACTCAGGAATAAGAGTATATGAACCACAGATGCATCCTCAGTGGTGAAAGGTCACATGTGGTTTTCTGGACAAGACAAACTACTGGAAAACTCAGTGGTTGCCAGAGACAACTGCAAAAGTGAAACAAATGTGACCCAGAAGGCATCTATAAATAATCTGGGCTGATGCAATCCATAGAACCAACGCCCAAAGTTTAAACTGTAGTCCTTGTGCCTGAGCATTTAGGGTCACTAAATTCATTACTGTGGTAATATCAGGGAAAAGCAAGACACACATAGAGACATGCAAATCAACATATAGCACAGAAATATGCACACACAGAGATGGTGTGGGGAAATGGAGAACATTTTTATTACATGGAACAACACGGGATGACTTGAGATGAGGGGACTGTTCTCTACCAGAACTATAGTAATGGACATGTGGTTCCACATAAATTAGAACTTTGTAACAGAAAGAGATTGTTGCACATGTAAATGGAAATAATAATTATGATAAACTACATAGCTAATCCCAAATTACAGACATCTGATTTCCAAACATCTATACAGCACTCCACAGTGAGATAATTCTTGGTACCATGAGGGTATCTTCCACCTAGAGTTAATTTATTTGAGTCAACTAAACGAATACAACTCAGGCACCACTCAGGCATCTTGGATACTACCATACACTAAAAAAATTAAAATCTATGACTAGGAAGTGAGGTAACAAGTATAGGTAACAAAGATGAACATAATTATAAATAATATCTATAATTACATAATAAACCCTGTTGCATAATGTAAGGCTGAACAATCAAATTTCAAAATAACAACTGCTGTTGACAAAAATTAGATCAGAGATAGGAGAATTAAGAGCACTTGAAAGGAAAAAGGAACCAATATTCTTCTAATTTGAGGGTCAGGGCTGACCTCTTAGAGAAGGTGACATTTGGGCAAGACTGGAAGAAGGGTACAGATACGTAGGAAGAAAGCACTTCAACCAAAGGAAGCAGCCATTGCAAAGAAACAAACAGGAGGAGTGTGTTTGGAACAACAAAGGAGCCTGAATTATGACTCTGACACAAAGCCACACAACAATAACAGAAAACAAAATTATAGAGCAACATCACCTATCAACAGACATGCAAGATACTATATGTGAAGTTACCAGACTAACATGTGGAAGGGCTCATATAGCATGACCAGTAGGATTTTAGCCAATCAATAAAATACACCACATGAATAGACTAAGGGAAAAGAACACCTCTATTGTGGCACAAAAAGCATTTGACAAAATCAATATTTTTATTATAAAAGCTCTACAAATAAACAGGAACTTCCTCACAATGAAATAGGGACATTTATGAAAGTCCACAGCTAACATCAAACTAGATGGTGAAGTAGGTCCTCAAGTCCATGTGGAACTGCAAGCAACCCTAAGTAGTTAAATAGTATATATAAGGAAGGACAGATTGGTCTGTTCTCCCTTTCTGAAGTTCAAAACTCATCAAAAAGCCACAGTAATCATAACAGTGTGGAGCTGGCATGAGGACACACAAAAACCAAGGGAAAAAAAAACCTAGAAATAAACTCATGTGTCTATGGCCACTTGATTTTTGACAAGGGTTCTAACACCATTTAAGAATGGATTCTTTAAGAAACAGTTCTGGGGACAACTAAACAGCCTTGTGCAAAAGCCTGATTAAACCCCTTCCTTGTACCATATTCACAATTTAACTCAAAATGGGCCACTGACTTTAACAAGAAATTGAAGCCATAAAACTTTTAGGGAAAACATACAAGTAATTCTTCATGACCTTGGATTAGACAATGTAGTTTTACATCAGATGCTAAAAATCACAAGCAAAGAAAGAAAAGATAGATTAAAGGGACTTCACCAAAATTAAAATCTTTTATGCATCAAAGGACGTTGTTAAGAATAGGAAAGGCCCACAGAATGTTTGCAAATCATGTATCTGATGACAGTTTAGTATTCATACTACATAAAGAACTCATACATAGGGCTGGGGATTTAGCTCAAGTAGTACTGTGCCAACATTTGGATGCACAAGGACCCAAGTTGGATCCCCAGTACTGCAAAAAAAAAAAAAAAGAATTCATACAACTTAATGACAGAAAAACTCCTTGGTTGTTATCAATTAAAAATGGTCATTCTAATAAATGGACATTTCTCCAATCGTATGGAGAAAGCCAATAAGCACACAAAAAAATATTCAGTATCATTAGCCACTGAGGAAATCAAAATCACAGAGACACTACTGCACACTCACTAAAATGCACAGAGGACTGAGCCCAGCATTAGAGCTGGAGGACCACCCTGCCTGGATGTCAGCCCTACCCCTGCCCTTAACCATACCCTCAGGCAGCTGTAGTTTCACTTCCTGTCTCTAACTTAGGGAAGGCCAAGCACTGTGTCTCTTTTAATAGGAGAAAAACACCCTATTATGAAACATGACTCATAAATTTTAAAATCACTGCAAAAGTGAGATAAATGTGACCCAGAAGTCATCTATAAATAATCTGGGCTGATGCAATCCACAGAACCAGAGCCCAAAATTTAAACTGCAGGTTCTTGTGCCTGAGCATTTAAGGTCACTAAATTCATTATTGTGGGAATATCAAGGAAACACAAGAAGAATGCACACAAAGAGATGCACATCAACATGCAGCACAGAAATATCCACACACAAACAGACACACACTCAAGCTGGGTTCAAATTCTGGTTCTGACACT
>PVIC010008261.1:36199-48795 GCA_004025085.1 Thryonomys swinderianus | reverse complement strand
AACACAAAGGATTTCCCGTCCTCCTGGAAGTGAGGGGCCATCCAAAGTTTTAAAAGGAGGTTACTCAATGATGTTAGATTTGAAAACTTTCCTAAATGTTATTCAGTGCCAGGAGGGATAGCTAATTTCACAGAAAACCGAATTAATATACCGCAGGTTTCTCAGAAGTTGGAGAAAGAACAGAAATCAATAGACTGAGGTTTAATCAAGACAAATGGAAAACAGTTCACTAGGGAAAGATCAGATGTGAGGGGAAAAAAGAATGTACAGCAGAAAATTGGAGAAGTCATTTATGTGGGCGAAAATGCTTTCAGGTGATTGTCACTGATAAAATCTGATGTGAGCTTACACTGGGCGCTACAAGGGCTGGGTGCTCTATGCAAAAGCACTAATTGAACATATATTATACTATACTATATTAAGTATATTATATGAATTGGGGAATAGGTACCACTTTTTTACCAGATAGCTGAGTGCATGTGTAAGACACAATAGTTGTTGTATGACCCTCGGTTTGTGTCCTCAAAGAATAGATGGAAGTTGCACACATGAGCAGGTGACAGATTTAAAATGCAATATAAAACAAGCACCAAAAACACAGATGCGGCTGGTTAATTAGAAGGCTATCATCATAGTAGCCCATGCGCCCCTCTTTAGGCCAGCCACTTCTCAGCATGCAGCTGCAGCTGGCCTGGTTTTCTTCCCTCTGGCTGGATCTCCCATGTCCGTTCTCTGGTGACAGAGGTTTACTTAAACCCTGTAGGCCGACTTCTCTTGAAATCCCGTGATGGAAGACTTCACATCTTATTCCCCATGTTCCGTGCTGCCTGCCATCAGATTTCCTTTGTCTGAGGGGGTGAAAGGAAACAGTCAGGACGGGAGAGAAATAAGAGGCATTCTGGGGCTACCCGGGGAAAATCTGAGTTCAGCATGTCAGAATCGCCAACACTTCAGAAAGTCTTGGCATAGCGTAGATGCTCCCCAGGTGGAAGGCGGGTGCAGAGAGACGCGCGGTGGTGGCCTGATTTCAGCAGCCCCCTTGGGAGTAATGCACTGCATCTCTCCACTGCTTCTCCGGTGTTGTCTGTCAGCTCCAAATGCTCGGCCAGGGGGCCTAGAGTGTGAGACCAGGGGCACCAAGTACCAGTGCTTATGGCTGTTGGATGTAGACTTAATACCTCCTTGAAAAGCCCAGGAGCCTGGGTGTGCTGTTCCATGTAACACAGTTGCACCGGGGATATAGCTTCTCACCATCCACAGAATGATATTAAAGGCTTTTGGCACAAATGGCAAGTACAGTAGGAAACAACTCACAGAAAGGCTCCGGCTATCCTCACACTTGTATCATATGATCCCACAGACCCAGTGATATTGTCAGAGGTGGGCAAAGATGCAGTGTGGATTTTATGGCAAACTCCAGTGGAGATCGTAACACAGGCCCTGGGAATTTGAAGCAAGGCCATGCCAACGGAGGCGGACAATCCTATGTCACTTTCAAAATAGTTCCTCCTACCTCAGTGGCCCTGACAGACTGAATCCTTGATCTTGAGACACCCAAGTTTTATGGTATCTGGAGCCGCCCATGAGGAATTTGGTTCTGAGTCAGTGGAGTCAGGAAGTCAGGCATGGAAGGAGTGGGTCACTGGGTGGAACCTGTGTGTCTGGAGTGGACTGCAGGCAGGGCCGGGGGACACGAGGAAGCTGCATATGTGAGCAGGTGTCCAGACACTCCCTTAGGAGTGCAGGCAGTCCTCGCCAGGCTGGCTCATTCAGTCATAGGATGGGTCTTGTAGGAGCAGCTGGAGAAGAGGAAAAACCTTCAAATTTAGACGGTGAGTGAGTCACGTTAATATGTATGAGGAAGCTGAAAATGAGTGGAAGCAACTTCGCAGCCACATCCAAAGGTAGCAGGGAGTGAATGTGACAGGGAAAATGCTCCCCTCAGCAGAGCTGTGCCCCACGGACTCTCCACTGTGCGTGAGAAGTGGACAAACTGAGAATATAGGCACATCCCGAGTGCTCAGTGACTTCGCCAGCTGTCCATGTGCCTGAATTTGAGAAGGAAAGAGAAGAACAGACAGTGAATTCTGAGCAAAACATACTGATGGACGTAGGGGGTCACATTTAAGACTTGTCTGTTCCACACCAGTGCTACCAGAAGACATCTGCTGTAAATGGGTCATGCTGCACCAAACAAAAAATGATGTGACTCGGGAGGCAGAGACAGGAGGATTGCTGAGTTCGCGGCGGCTTGCCTGGGCACCATAGTGAGCTGAGGGCCAGCCTGAACTACAAAGCGAGACCCTGTCTCCAAAAAGCAAAAAAAAAAAAAAAAAAAAAAAATGATGTGACTGGTGAATGTGAGTCTGGCCATTGTCCCTGACCATCCTGAGCTTGATGCAGTAGATATTTTACTGACAAGGCCATATCGTCAAGGCTGGGCTTTGTTTTGGGGGCTCAGTAGAAGGGACTCCATTAGACAAGATATATGTAGTGAATGATCCTTCATGAATGACTGTCTACACTGTTACCCAAAAGACCAAGTTAAAATCCACTAAACAACACTGTTCTTTGAAGAATCTGATTTGGGGGTATAGAGACTACATCCTGGAAGAGCTGGTGTCTTGTCTACAGATGTGGATATCTATTTTTAGTGTGTTTGCCATTTTGACCCACAGTGGTTCAGCTACCCTTGTCATTCTGTATGTATAGAATTCTTGGTGCAGATGTGCAGACTCCTCAACAGGTCCCTTGGCCTCTTAACCAAAAGAAGTCACAGATGGGTCTGTGACCTTTGTGTGCACAGGTTGAAACATATCCTGCCAGTAATAGGCCTATTGCCGACAGGTCTTGTATCCATGTCCTTCCAAAAGACTAGATGAAGTGCCAGGTTAGAGGCTACACTCTGAAAAGGCAAAGGAGTATCCTCAGGGTAAACCACATGTGTAAAGCAGAAGCCATATGCAGTGCTTCGCTCACAGTAGGAGGACTAGATGGCCAGGGAGTCCAGGGAGGGAGGGAGTAGGTTTCCCTTGGTATAATGGCCAGGGACACACTCAGTGACTTTGCTTCTCAGCCCAGTAACTCCAGACTCTTCAATGTTGGGTTCCTTGGCCTAATGTGGGAGTGCTTTTACCAGGAGACACAGACAGACATCTATTCCACTAGGACACTTTGTATTCTTGCATTTAGTGTTTGTAGGCAAGAAAAGAAAAGAGTTATTTCCTGGGAAAAGTAATTAATCTTGATCAGCAGAAGGAAGTAGGCAGACTTGCAGACAATGGTGGCAGAGAAGAATGCGGAGAAGTAATCTCTGGGTGCCTCTTGGTACTCTGTTTTTGAGTGTGATCTTGCATGGATGTGGCCACCATAAACAGGTGGGTATGAAAGTCAAGGGTCAGACCCTCCCTATGATCATTTTGGTCACACAACCAGGTGCTACACAAGGAGCTGTCAAGAGGTGGCCATGGGTGAAGGGAGGTAGGGATGCCCCATAGTACTGATCCCAATTCCACTTTTCTCTTTATTAAGTGTCATGTTAATTTAATTTGGCTCTTTGATCTTAAATCTCTTGCAAACCTCATTTCTTCCATCTGTTTCTTTTTTCAAAAATCCCATCTTACTCTTTTTTAAATTTTAATTTCATTCTGGATGATTTCTGCAAAAGTTTAATAGAAACTTCATATATTTTTCTAAAGATGTCAAACAACTTTCTTGTTTCTTATAATTCAGGTGACTGCTCCTTTCCTGAGCCTCTGGAAATATTTTTTTCTTTATCTTGTAGAGTTCTGACACAAGGGTACTTATATTTAAATGCTAAGTTATCTCTTTACTTCTGGTGGTTGCCCACAACCGAGGTATTTATATTGTCCTTAGCTGGGGAAGTATGTCATATGAAGTATGTGAGAATGACAGTGTATGGAAAGAAAGGGTTATCTAACCCTTAAAGGCTCATAGTTTCAGAGTTTTGAATCCATGTTTACTTGGTTCCATTTGCCTCTAGGCCTGTGTCATGGTGGAATTGTTTTAGCAGAAGGATGCAGCCAAATAACTTTTCCCTTTATGCTAGCCAAGAATGAGAGAGAGAGAGAAGAGAGAGAGAGAGAGAGAGAGAGAGAGAGGGGAGAGAGAGCCTGTCAGGGACAGGATGGCCACACTCGAAATGATCTGCTTCCTCTAAATAGGCCTTCTCTTCAACACCCCATCTAGCTAACTAACTACATTAATCCACTTAATGACACGAGAGCCCTCACAATCTAAGCAGTTCCCCAAAGCCCATCATTTGACAAACAACTCTTCAAAACATTCTGGGGGACATTGTGGATAACAGGGATCAGTATGGACTGTTCTTCCCTTAACAGCTAGCTCCTTAGTAATGTGAATAGACCAGAACCTAGAACATCAGCCTGTGTTCACTGTTGCTGATAGGGCTCTTCTTGTTCACATCATTTTCTATTTCTCTTGCCTACCTTGTGAAAATGACAGCCCTCTATCACAAAACTATTACTCCTTCTACTTCTGGCCTCCCTGTAGCACTTAAAAGAATTCGGAGTTTCTAATTGGATATAAGGAACTAGGAATGGAATGGGTAAGGCTATGTGATAGGCTAACTCAGAAAGCATGGTCTGTGCAAGATGTAGACTAATCTCCTGGTTGCTTCACTTGTCAAAGTGTAGTTGGAGATGAAGATTAGGGAGCAGTAGTGCTACTTATTTCCAGTTGGGTGGTGGCCACATGTAGTTCTGTTGGCCAGTTGTATTCAGTTCTTTGGGCCTTGCCATGGATGTGGATTTATAGCAGGCTTAGTTAGGTTTTTCCTCTTGTTTGCTATGTGGTTGTCATTTTCTTGTTTTGATACTGTATTTTTAAGTGAAAATTAGGCTACTTTGGGGTTCCTAACTCTAAACTATTTGAGACTGTATTTGTTATGATGTAGTTTAATGATCAAAATACTTATTTTCTTTTAAAGATAGATATTTATTACTTCTTTTGCTTTGCTAAGTAGTCAGCATGTATTTCAATGTGTACATGCAATAATAGAACAATGATCATAGTGAAAGCTATGTTTATACTATTTATTATGGGATTTCTTTTTTCTCTTTTAATTTACATGTATTACAAATGTTTAGCTAACTAAGAAAGACCAGTTATTTTCCTATTAGTATAATTTGGTTTTCTTTATGTTTAATTTTTGAATAGTAAAGAACTGTTAAGTATAATAATTAAAAATAAAATAGCTTAAATAATTTAAAAAACTATGAGTTATTCAAAATAACCAGAACATCCATCTGGTGTGGTTAAATACATAATTTGTTCTAAAATAGGTTTATGAAAAATACACTAATTTATGAAAACAGCATGGGAATAAGAAAAAAATTTTCAACAGGCTTTCATACCTCGTTACTATTTTTGAAACCCCAGCAGGATATAGAGGAAATTAGAATTTAATAAAAATTTAGAGTGGTTAGGGATTCAGCTAAGTAAATCAAGGAGAGGATTTTTAAAATATGAATGAAATATCATCAAGAGCATTTTGTAGAATATTAATAAAGTATACTAAGAGAGTTCTGAAACACAGTGTGCATTTTAAGTGCTGTTGATTCTTCTAGGTAATGATGCTTTATTATAAGCAGAGTCAATATTTGGATGACATAAGATTGAACAATGGATTATCTTGAATTGGCATTCCTTATTTGACCTGCAAGATGATGCACACTGAATGTGAAGCTTATATTAATACCCATTTTGAGCTCTGATGTGCCAAAATAGGCTATGAATTCAAACTAAAGCATAGTAATGGATATTTGGAAGCATAACAGCTGTCATTGAAGGGATCAAGAACAAATTGCAAAATCCATGAAAACCAAAAGTTTTAGATTCAACTGCTGAATAGCAAAGTACTTGATAATGAGAGTGAGAAATCTAAACTAGGGAAGAGTACTAAGTAAAAAAAGAAAAACTGTATCAAGCCTCAACAGTAAGGTCATATATTAAAAAATGTGTACATAAGTTGTGAAGGGTAATAATAAAGCAAACTCATCTGGAACCACCATCCAGATGTCTTTTACCAGTGCCACTGAAGCTTTATGTGCTTCTCCCAATGAGTGCCTCCCTCATCTATTCCAGAAGACCGGGCTGAATTTTATGTTTGCATTACTGGGGCTTTTTATAATTTACCTATATGTAAATATACCCATATCAATGTATTGACCAATTTTATAGATTCTGAATTTTTAAAAATTGTCTGTTAACACAAATTTTGACATTGTCTTATGTCACTTCACAATTTAAACATTCTTTCACGTTGGTGTTTGACCATAACATGGATTCATTTTCACTGTTGTATAGGATTCTGCTTTATGACTATATCACAGTTTATCTGCTCCATGTTCAAGATAATTTTGGAGTCATTTCTTTAATTTTCAAAATCATGAACAATGTGGTCTTGGGAGGTGTGTATACTGGGGAATGAACTAAGACTATTGGCAATGCTAGGCAAGTGCTGTATCACTGAGTTATGTCCCAAGTCATTTTCACTTTTATTTTGAGATGGAGTCTCATGAATTTTCCCAGAGTGGCCTCAAACTTGTGATGTTCCTGCCTCAGCTTCCTGAATAACTGGAATTATGAACATCCACTACTAAGGTCAATTTATAAACAATGCTCTTATGAGTATTTAAAATACAACATATGTAGGAGTTTGTCTACAGCAGTACTGTCTCAGTTGTTTTTCTCATTGCTGAGATAAAATACTTGGAATTCAGAGTTAAAGGGGGAAACATGTATTTCAGCTCAGTTTGTAGCAGTTTCAATCCATAGTCAACTAGATCCAAGGTAAGATGGCATAGTGCACATGGAGGGGATCATGAAGGAGAAACAGTTCATGGTATGGAAGGCAGGAGACAGTGAAGCAGCAAGCAGTGGCAGCAGCAAGCTTACTTTCCCTTTATATTCCATCCAGACTGCAAACCTATGCCACCCATAGCCAGGATAGAGTTTCTGTTATCCATACCCTTAATGTAGCATCCACCCTTAATCCACATTCAAGCACCCTAATTCAGTTACCTTTGAGTCTCTCAACCTATTACTATGACTCTTAGGGAGGACATCTAGGTAGAAGCCATAACAAGCACCATCTAACTAACTTTCCACAATGACCAAATTGGTCTATGTCTATACTGTTTTGCAGTATAATATCCATGCAGATTTTTAGGTATTTGCTATGTGGCTATGATGACAGGATGTGAATTTTAATCTATGGGTGGTATAATCAATAGGTTTACATTCTGGATGTAATATGATCCACTTATACTAAAGACTCAACGTTTGGGGATTTTTGGATGAAATTTATATGTTACCTAGAAATACTCAAGGAACAAGAATTTGAAGAGAACACACATTTCACAATGTTCCATGGTTCAGGCTGTTAAAAGAATGGATCATTAGGCATTGAAGGTTAATTTCTATTTTTTTTTTTTTTGAGACAGGGTCTCGCTTTGTAATTCAGGCTAGCTCTGAGCTCACTATGTAGCCCAGGCAAGCCTCGAACTCAGCAATCCTCCTGTCTCTGCCTCCTGAGTGCTGGGATTACAGGTGTGAGCCACCACACCTGGCTGCAGGTTAATTTCTATAAAACAGACTTTGAAATTGACAAAAGAAGTTTATAAAGATTAAAGTGAAATTTATATTGCCACAACTTGGAAAGTGATCTCTGTCTTGGAGAGTATAGCTTCAGATACATTCATTTCATAATACATATTTGTAATACATAACAGTTCCATCCATCATGAGGAATTGATGCAAGTATATTCTTAGGAATGATCCCACCTACAAGATAATTCTTTACTGTTTTTTTTTTTTTTGAAACAGGGTCTCTCTTTGTAGTTCAGGCTGGCTCTGAGCTCATTATGTAGCCTAGGCAAGCCTTGAACTCAGCAATCCTCCTGTCTCTGCCTCCTGAGTGCTGGGATTACAGGCGTGAGTCACCACACCCGGTTTTACTGTTTTTTTTTTTTTTTAAGTGAGTTAATTTACCCTCTCACTGGCAATGACTAAGTTCCCATGGCTCTACTTTCTCACAGACAATTTGTATTTCCATATGATAAAAGTTTTGCCATTATGGGAATGTGTTTATATTTGTGCATATAGTTTTCTTTTTCCTAGAATGTAATTAAGGAGAGAATTCATTTGGATATTTTTCTTGTTTCTGTACAGATTTGTATGGCAGTGATAAGTATGTTTTAGGTGGATGTTCAGATAATTTTTGTGAGAGGGATTAAAGTGATTTACAAAGTGGCATGATTTGTAACAGTTTTTCTGCATTGGCCTAACCTACTTCCATAGGAAGTGACCTTTTCTATGGAGAATAATTGCTAACTACATAGTAGCTTGATCTAAGTAGTATTAGTATATTAGTAGTAGTCTAAGTAGTATTATAAGTATTAGTCATAGGATAAGTATTATTAGTATAAGTATTAAGTATTAGTAGTATAAGTAGTATTAGTATATTAGTACTAGTCTAAGTAGTATTTCTTAGGAATGAAAAGATCAGAATGGTGTCCTACATTCAGTATGTATTGCTGTATGGGAGATGCCAGTCTGGCAGGCAATGAAGGTCATTCCTAAGCTGAGTTGAGGGGATGAAAACAGAAACTGAGAAGCTTTCTTGCCCAAAACTAGTATAAGATCTGGTATACATCTCCATTATTTTGGCATGTCCTACATTTTCTAAAAAGAGTGGGAGGGATTATGCCCACAGTAGGCTTGGTTTGATTTGGAATAAATGGCATTTGAAACTCAAATGGTAGGATAATGCCAGCTAATACTGGGTTTTAAATAAAGAGTATAATAAAATAAGGCAGTAGTTGAAATACATTTTTGAGGAAATAGAGATAGAATAAAAACTGAATTGAAAGGAATGGTCTGAAAGGAGTAGAAGCATAACATCTACACAAATTTGGGAAGCAGAATTAGGATGTGTATGAGAATAACTCACCTAAAGAGGGAATACAATAGAACATAACACACAATTCCTAGGGCCTACAAGATTAACTTTAAAAGAACAATGCACAGGGGACTGGAGATTTAGCTCAGTGGATCCGGCGCCTGCCTTGCAAGCACTAGGTCCTGAGTTCGATCCCGGTAACCACATATAATGCTGGGTGTAGTGACTCACGCCCACCAGCAATCAGTACCGCATACCACAGTGCCTGGCGTGGTGGCTCACACCTGTCATCCCAGCATTCAGGAGGCAGAGGCAGGAGGATTGCTGAGGTCGAGGCTTGCCTGGGCTACATAGTGAGCTCAGGGCCAGCCTGACCTACAAAGTGAGACCCTGTCTTAAAAAAAAAAAAAAGAACAATGCACAGTCCAAAATCAGCTGCTCAGGAGGATCACATCTTTTCCTATTGTCACAAAAAATTAAAAAACAAAATTCAGTAAAGCAAAAAACAATAATGTTTGAGTCATTTTCAAAATACCTAATACCCAAAATTAAAGAAAGTTTTAGCTTATAGTTTGTAAGGATTCAGTCCACAATTGGCTGGTTCCAGGGGAGAGTAGCACATAGTACAGAGGCAACAGTTTAAGGCAGTGGAAGACAGCAAAGCAACAAAGGACTTCAGCAGCCTCTTCCTGCCCCCTTTGTTTTATCCAAACTAGTTAGGATGAGTAGCACCCACACCCTTAATCTAAGGTGCCCTTGGGCCTAGCACTGCACAGGAATCAACTTCCAGCACCACACACTGTAGATCCTGCCATCTCTGAAAAATTCTGCCCATGAAAGCATGATGCTTTGGGGAGGCATGTAAATACAAGCTATAACATTCTTCCTCTTGCTCCCCCAGACTCAATGCACATCCTTTTTGCAAAAGGCATTGAGTTTATCTCCAAGAGTTACCAAGTTCTAACAGTCTTAACATTGTTGAAATGTTCACATCCCAAGTCTCTTCTGAGATTTAAGGCGAACTCTTAGTGGCAAGACTTGGTACAAATGAACAGAATGTTAAACATTTCCAACATTCAGTGGGACAAGAGCGAATTTCCATTCCTACAGTTGCAAACGGGAATACAAGGAAAGAGGGCAAACATTATATCCAGCTTCACTTCCAGCATCCCCAGCAGTCTATGGCAGGTTGTAAACCTCAAAGAACTTGTGCAGCCCTGTCCCTGTATCAGTGACCATGGTTGGACTCCCATGGCTTCTTTGCTTGGCTGGCTTTGCCTCCTTCTTGGACAGTACACATTTCTGGTTTCTCTAACCCTCTAGAGTCTCCACAGGGTCTTTGGCTTCATACTCACTGCTTCATACATTGCTGTTTTAGGGACATACTGCCTGTCCTCTTGAGTCTTCAACCAAAATCTGGGTGGAGGCCCTCCAGACCTCACAACTCTTGCATTCTGTGTGCACCTAAACCCAGCACCATGTGGCTGATGCCATGTCTGCTGCCAGCTGGAGCAGTAGCCAGGGATCCTCTCTTGGCAATAGATATCTACTGCTTATGACCCAATTCCAAGGAACAACTTCCTTAGGCAGCTACCATGCTGGACCTGGTGCTCTGGGGCTCTTTTCTCAAAGTGAATTCATTCATTCATTTTTGCAGTTTTAAGGTTAAGGGTGGAGACTTGATGTTTCTTGTTACACTTTCAGACCATCTTCTCTACTCCCTGGTTTCCTGTCAGCAATGAAGATTTCCTCTGCTCTCTTTGCAGGCCACAACTTTCCTGGAACTTCCTTTCTGCCCAACCTCATAGCATTTTAAATCATTCTGCTGGGCATTATACTCTTGATTCTGAGCAGATCTGGCTAAAAGCCCTAAGAGTAGCCATGCCACTGAGTCAACATTAGATTGCCTTAGAATTTCTACGAGATTAGTCTGTCATCATTAACCTCTGCCCCAGGCAAAGTCTTTGAGACATGAAAATAATGCAGTCAGATGTTCTGCTAAGACATAACACACATCTGAAGTCCGGTAGCCTTCTTGTCAGCAGGGACTTCCTAGCCTGGTCCTTACCAGCGTTTTGGTCTTCTGAGTTCTCAATCAGAGTCTCTCATGATGTACAAACTAAGGCTTCTTTTTCACCCAGCAGCTCAGAACATTTCCAAACTCTTTCCGCAGGACAATCCCAAAAGTTCCTGAACCACATGATGAAGTGTTCTGCATAGCAGTGATCTCACTTCTCTGGTATCAAATTATTTTAGTTACTTTTGTGGTTTCTGAGACAAAAATACCTGACACCCACAAGTTAAGGGAAGAGAGATTCATTTGGCTGACAATTTGTAGAGGTTTCAGTCCAAACTTTGCTGGCTGTAAGACAGAGAAGTGCATGGCAGAGTGGCACCACAGTGGAGTACAGTTCTTGGCGGCCAGAAGGTAGCAGAAGCAACAAAAAGGGCTGAACATAGTTCTTTCTCTCACATCTTTCTCAGATTACTCAGGGCGGGTAGAACTCACACTCCTGTTCCTAGTGTCCTCGACCCTAGCACTGCATCCTGAATCATTTCCAGCCATCTCTGAGAAAGTGCCACCTAGGACCCCATGGGGCTTTGGGGGGGGCATCTAAACAGAAGCCTTAACAAATAATAATTTAAAAAAGATTTCCACTACTCCTTTTGCCTGTCACAAAACAAAAGCTTCTTTCTAAGTCAGAAGTCGCATTTTATCCTTTAGGTCTTTCTCCAAATAGTGCAAAACATTACCCTAGTAAATAAAGGAGTTCCCTGGAATGGCAGTTATGAATGCATCACCTCCTTCTCATCTCAACAAAGTTTTTCTCTAAAGCTACATTTTTAGAAAATATTTTTTCACAAAAACTGAAACTAGTTTCATTTAGTATAATGAGAATGTGCATGTGCATGTGTGTGTTAGATTACATTACTCATTGAATCAAAGGATGTCAACTATCAGATTAATGCTAAAATGTCAGTATATTTTTTGAAGCATAAGTCCAGCACCATTTAAAAAACTTCATTACAGAATTGTAATTGGATCAGGATTCCAAGCTGATAACCTTTAGCTCTTGAAAAAGAGCTGTCTTATGACTGATCTGGATGATTGATGCAGGTGTGATCTTCGGGGAAAATCATTTAGTGTGATATTACCTCGGATTTCCTAATTTTGCTTAATTGAATGAGAAAATTCCCCTTTATCTCTGGCTTGCTGAAGTTTGCATCAGGAATAGATTTGGGGATCCAGAAATGCCTTTTATGCATCTCCTGAGATGATTATATATGTTCTTAGTTTGTTAATGTTAATTCTGTTATTTTTTTAAAATTCAATTTATATGCTGTACATTTCACCCATTGAAAATGTAAAATTAAAATCGTTTATAATATATAATTCCATGATCTCTAATGTAGTCAAAGAGTTCTGTCACACCATAGTCAAGTAGAAGTCAATTTTTTTTTTTGCTTTTTTGGAGATAGGGTCTCGCTTTGTAGTTCAGGCTGGCCCTGAGCTCACTATGGTGCCCAGGCAAGCCGCCGCGAACTCAGCAATCCTCCTGTCTCTGCCTCCCGAGTGCTGGGATTACAGGCGTGAGCCACCACGCCCAGCATTATATGTGGTAACCGGGGATCGAACTCAGGTCCTTGTGCT
>PVIC010008261.1:0-36099 GCA_004025085.1 Thryonomys swinderianus | reverse complement strand
AAGTCAATTTTAACACTCCAAAAAGCAACCCTTTGTCTGGTGGCAGTAAATCCTATTTCCTTCCATTTCCCTCTCACATTTCCAGATCTAGACAATCACTAATTGACTGTGTCTCTTTGGCTTTACCTGCTTTGCATACTTCACATAAACATCTTTACAGTATGTGGGTTTTTTTTGGAGTGGATTCTCTTAATATAGCATTTTCAAGTTTTGTCCATGTTGTAGTTTATATTGTTATTTTATTTCTTTTTGTTGATGAATAATATTCCAGTATATGGATGTAGCACATTTATGCTGTATCACCTGACATATTGATTTGTAATACTTTTGGATGTAAACTAGCCTTATATTTCTAGGGAAACTCCACTAACTACCAGCATGTGTTATCCTTTAATATACTGGATGCACTTTACTAAAACGTTTTAGACTCTATGTGTTTAGGTCATAAGGGATAGTAGTCTAATTATTTTGTATTGCATTTGTATAATTTTAGTATCCAAATAATTCTGGCTTCACATAATGAGAAGGTAAGTGTTCTTCAATATTTTAGAAGAGTATTCTCAGAGTTTGTATTGTTTCATTCTTCAATATTTAGTACAAGTCATCTGTCAAATGATCTGGGCCTAGAGTTTTATCTGGGAGAAGGATTTCAATGACATTTAATTTTATCAGAAAGTGAAATGTCATTTGGACACATGGGAAAAAAATTAGGGAATCTATTGTATATTATCCCTTCTCAGTGGCCCGGCATTTTTAGCTAGGTGTGGTGGTGTATACCTATATTCCCAGCTTTTGGGAGGCTGATGAGGGAGGATCATTAGTTCTGCCACAGTGTGGACAATTTAGCTCTTCGTAAAACTCTGACCCTAAAAAAAAAAAAAAGAAAAAAAAAAAGAAAAAAAAAGGAAAATAATCTGTTGATGTAGTTCAGTGCAAAGGTCCTGGATGCAATTCCTAAAAAGAAAAACAAAAATCAGTGAAATCCACCCCTAACAACACAAACAGCAAATAGCCTGACATTTTTGTGATAATGAACCATGTGCCTACTTTTGTCTGTTTTGAATTTCTTACTAAAGTTGATTGCAGAATAATTTTCTGGCATCACTAATTTGTCTTACAATAATCTTGTTGCTTCTTTGTGGGGGAAAAACGCTAATGAAAGGACTTCAGTGATAATCTGTGTAGTCATTTGGTCACACTGTAGACCAATAACTTGGCATTTTTTGTTTATTTTATACATAAGTTTTAATCTTGGTTCTTGTGCCTAATTTTGTGTTGACTAATCAGCACCACTAACATGCACTGTGTGAACTGTGGAAAATTACTTAAAGGTTTGCCAGCCTTTGAAGTCATGGGAGTTGAGAGGAGGACTTTGTCCAGCTTATTCAATCCTTCTCCCTCTACATTATTGTGATGGTTAACACCATACCTTGCTTATTTGAAATTGTAAGCCTGCAGTAGGAAATACAGTTCTAAGGGAAAATTCTTGCGCTTTGATCAATTGATAAGAAGGAGAAAGTGGGTGTATAATTAAATAAGTATCCAACAGACAAAACTTCGAATTCCTCTTGAGTTTCTGCTCTACTTCAGGCCGTACTACATGAAAAGACATACTACACTAGAGAAGGAAATCAATATCAGTCTGAAAACCCAAGTGAAAACATCTTGAACGAAGTCTAGCATTCAATAGAAAGTTCACAGTAATGGATGCCTACTTGTCCAGTGAAAGAAAACAGGTTCTTGACCTTTCTTAGATCTTAGAGCATTAGAAGAATTTTGAATAGGGAACAAAAAAAGAAGGATCAAAATGAGAATTTTAATGGCCCCCCCAAATGCAATTGAAAGCTAGTAAAGAAATACTGTCCAGAATAAAACTCCAGATATAGAAAAATGCCAGATCCTAATACCTATTTTGAAATAGTAAGTATAATAATGAATGACTTTGTCTTTAGTCTATACTCTATAGTGTCACAAGAAACACAATTATTATGGAAAAATATATAGCATATACATGCATTAAACAACTTCACTTTAGTTTCTTCAGACTTTGTTTGCTAATGAAGTTAATAATTCTACTTATGTCAGGGACTATAAAGTGAATAAGTGATATTTTCTCATTTTTCATACATTTCACTATTTTAAATATTTAATTATTTTAAATTTATCACTATTTCCTTTTTCATATCTCTTTCACTTGATGACATTTGTAAAATATGCTTAAAAATTAGGGTTTATTAGTGTAACTTTTAGATTTGAGTCTTTATTGGTACATTTTATATACACATCATGATCCCTCAACATTGAGAATTTGTAGCAGAATTAAGACATGATTTAATTCTTTTTCTTATTCCCCACTCACCCTATAACCCACTTATATACATAGCTTTATAGTCAAATTATAATAACACAGGTGAGATACATATTGCCAAATCTGTAATAAGTATTACCTCTAGGAAAAAATCAGAGATGCAGTATTTTCATCTGTAATTTTTTGTTTACTGCTTTGTTTTGAGTTTAACTTTAATATTTTCATCATATTTTATATGAGGAGAATATTTTGTGACTGGGAAAAATTGATTTAGGTCATTATTTCTATTGTTTTTGAACCACAGAGAAACTACCTGCTTCATGTGGTAATTATCTGGCTTTTAAATATGAAAACCTTACTTTGTTAGTATATTCACCTCCGGTCTCACTTTTCAGAGAAAAATATAAAACTTGACAGTGTATGAGTGCAGTTTTGACACCCCATTACTGAAACATATTTTGTAATATTGCAATGCTTTTCATCAATTTAGTTGATAAGAATGCAAAGTAAGCTGTCTTTTCATTACTCTGCCCCTCCCTATTTTTATTTCTAAGGGTGGTACAGACACCAGAAATTATATGACATGCTCCCAGCAAGCTTATAAAATGACTAAATGGATGATAGTTTTGTGTAAATATTCTTATTTTCTTATTCTGTTTTTTCCTTCTCAAAGTTTAAACAGTAATAAATAGCTCTGAGCCTTGAAACATCTAAATACTTCATGTTCTGCAGTTGCTACCCCTTCCCCCCAAATGAAGTTCAAAGCTATCACTTAAATGGGAAGAGTATTTTAAAGAAAACAGACCTCAGCTTCATTGAAGGGCAGGATATGCTGTATGAGACAGGGTACCTTGGGATATTCTATAAATTTAACAATTTAATAAATTACCATGCCATGCAGTTGTTCTTATAATAGCAAAATCAAATTTCAGATTTATCTCTAAGGTATTTCCCAGCTCCAAAATTTGCATAGTTCTACTTTATTTCATCCCTTTTCAATATTGTAAGATATTACCAGGGAGTATTCAGTAAAAATAGCAAAGGCAAAAAATTTTGAGTCATAAGACCCTTTTGGAAACACTTGCAACTAGAAATAGATGAGACAAGAGACAGAACAATACTCTATGAAATAAATGAAATCCAGTGTCTTCTGCAAAGAAACGATATGTGGAATTTTATATATATGTCATTTCTAAGCTTTGTAATGCTGATAGGCAAGTGTTAGTAAACTTTATTTAATGTAAATAAGTGTTACACAGGCAGTAGGATGAGATAGGCAGTAGGATGCAGATCTGTAGTTCATCCTGGTTGGATACTGAGATAGTGCTTCATTCCCAGTTGTGTGTTTCTTGATACATACACTCTCCTCTCTACATACGCTCTCCACTTGGTCTCTTAAAATTATTCATTGAAAAAAATATAATCTTGTGTTAATTGTCTCTTGGAATTAAGTCCAACTTTTACTTTAAAAGTGAACATTAAAACTCAGTTATAAAGCCAAACAGTGTTGTGTGCTAATGGCTTGTGTTTCATTATTGTAGAAATGTATTAAAAATGATTATTCCTTTGGAGATTCCTCATAAAACTAGGATTAGAGGTCCCATGTGAACATGCTATTTCCCTGCTATGTACATACATGAAAGAATTAAAAGCACCACATCACAGTGACATGTGTGCACCTTTGTTCATAGCAGCTCAGTCTGAGATAGCTAAATCTTGGAAATACCCCAAATGACCATTAACTGGAGACTGGAAAAAGATGTGATTTTTCTATAAAATTGAGTATTACTTAGCCATAAAGAATGCTAAATTTGAGTTATTTATAGTCAAATGATCTACATTGAGGATATACTCTAAGTGGAATAAATAGGTCACAGATGTGTAAGTACCATATAGTTTCTCTGGTATGAGAAACTGAAGGTGTAAATGAGCTCTAAAATGTATTATAGGTATTGTGAAACAGTAGGAAAATACTCAAAAGGCAAACAGGGGTAGGGGTAAGTAACAAGGGAAAGAAAAACTTTAATGGTGAAAAAGGAAACAGTTTATGTATATGGGGTGGGGGTTGCAGGTGGGCAGGAGAATGGCAAAAAACGAGAATTAAGTGTGCCATATACTGGTACAAATTTTCAATGTTGATTGTGATCATGATGTGTATATAAAATGTACTAATCAATTTTAAAAAAAAATTCTTCTTTAGCCATAAAGAATCATTTTATCTTATGGTGTTTGTAGAGAATTGACAAACTAGGATTGACCCTTGTGTGTACAGTACCTTTTAGTTGATGTTTCCTTGAATTCATGATGTTTTAGTAATGACTTAGAAATTAAAGATAAAGCACATAGTGAAAGTAATAGATTTATTTTTCACTTGAGTTTGGTAGAACTTCAGTTCTGCCACTGGTTAATTGTGTGGTTTGGGGAATATCAAATTACCTGAGTTTTTATTGCATTTATATTCTGTTTCAAAGTAGGGGTAAATATAATTATAAAAGTAATAATACTAAATACTTGAAAAATTGATAAGGCAGCATTTTCCAATGTGATTCCCTTGGTTATTTGTTTACTGAACAGAGAGAGAAAAAGCTTTAATTGGAAAGTTAGAGGGAAGCAAGGGAAGGACTCCACCCCATGGTTCAGGGGTTCAGTTGAACCACCAGCCGGGGTGAGAGCCAGTTTTTAGTTTAGTGAATCTTATCTCAGCCCTAGTGTCATAGCCCTGGAATCCTTGCGACTGAGCAGTGGTCTCATTTCTAGTAGAGGATTATCTGTGTGTGGGAGGCTTTGACATCCTGGAATCTAGGTGGTCACAGGTTCAGAGCAATGGCTGGAGATGCCTGAGCACAGATGACTGTCCCTGGATGTCACCTATCTAGGGGTCCCATCTTAAAGGAGGTGAAATTACATAAATTTGGGACTAAGCAATCTTGGTTTTCCAACTTGTAAATAGCACTTCCTATATGATTAACATAAGTATACTTAGAACTGAGAAAAGATTCCACCCAATGCTTTAAGATAGCGAAGGTTATAAAATGGTCAAGATTTGTTCTCCTTTTAGTTACTCACTGGGGGTTTGCGGAACCAAGTAAAAAATCATGGCTCAAAGCAGAAATGGTTTTAAGTCCCTGACTGTCTCAGAAGAAGAAGGAAACAAAACAAAACAAAAAACCATGCTCATAATAAGCAGTAGGTAAAGATGCTGCCTGTTCCATCACTGTGGTCCCTGGCGATGGCCTGGATGCATTGTTTCCCACTGAGAGACTTTGTTCACTTTATGGAGGAAGAGACAGAAGATGGTTAACTGTTTTATTCTTTTGGTTATATTTTCTTATTGGGTGTTAAAGATACAGTAGGTAGTCAGACTTAGCTTTGTTTTACTATTAAAGGGATTCAAGATATTTTAGCTTACTTTTAGGGATGCATTATGAGCTTTTAGGTTCTCTCAGATCTTAACCACTTGTGCTATCTGTCTTGCCTGGTTAGACAGCTTTCCTTGATAGGATGGGGACCATTCTCTTTTTAGTGACTTTCCTTTTAGTGTAATTTACATTGGTTGATTCCTATCATTTGGCTTCAAACAGTGCCTTCTTCAGAAGTTTGGAAGACACCCTGGAGTTACAGACCCCTTTCAGATGGACTCCATCTGAAGTCTTAACTGAAGTTGGAAAGCAAGGGCCAAAATATTAGCTGTTCTTTTAATCCTCTTATCTGTCTGTCTGTCTATCTTTGGTCTCCAAAGCTCAGTTGCTGAACACCCAGAAGGTCAGCTACACAAGTCTGTATATAGGAACAGTAAGTCTTCATCTCACTGTAATTTCTCCTGGATACAGAGAGGAATATCCTATTATTTTAAAGTATTGATTAAATTTTCTTTTACACCTGAGAAAGATTAACATGGTCACATTTACAAAGTTTATGAGAAAAAACAAGGATAATAAGAGCAAAATAAATCTATTAGTGTAATAATTTAAGTGACATAATACTAGCTTTATCAGGTTAAAGTACATTTAAGTACACTGAATTGGCTTCTTTTTTTTTCCTTTTTTTCTTTTTGAGACAGGGTCTCGCTTTGTAGTTCAGGCTGGCCCTGAGCTCACTATGCCCAGGAAAGCCTGGAACTCAGCAATCCTCCTGCCTCTGCCTCCTGAGTGCTGAAAAATTTAGATCTTTTATAAGCTTAGGAAATGGTGCTGATGATTACAAAAGAACTTGTTATTGATACATGAATATAATTCATTTATAAAATAACAAAATATTTATTTAGTTAACGCCCATAAGTATGGACCAGAGTTTAAAGGGTTGGATCATCTAAATGGCAGGTTTTCCCCTACATCAGTGGTATTGAATGTAAATAGTAGAAAATTTAAGTTTTACTGTCCATTTTATATGTTTAAGGCCCAGATGCAATGTCTGTTGTATAAAAGGAAACACTTAATGACTACTGTGTATCTAACTTTTGCATCTTTAATTTCACAAACTTTACACATTCCCACAGTTCATTTAGTCTTCATCTAGCTCCAGATCAAAGAATGTCCAGTAAACCTGTTAAGACTTAAGTTTCCTAGGTAATCAATACCCTAATAGCAGAAAAGAAAGGAAATTATCTTCATAAAACACAAACTTTTATTTCTGAGGCCTGTTTTTACAACTTATTAACTAAAAGGATAGTATTTGAAGACAAGATCACAGTTATTAATGCAAATTCTGAGTACTTTTGTAATTATTGTCAATCTTGTAAATACAAATTTTTTTTTCTTTTTCTTTTTTTGAGACAGGGCCTCGCTTTTTAGTTCAGGCTGGCCCTCAGCTCACTATGTAGCCCAGGCAAGCCTTGAACTCAGCAATCCTACTGCCTTTGCCTCCTGAGTGCTGGGATTATAGACATGAGCCACCACACCTGTGCAAATTTATTCTTATCAATCTCATACCTCAAAACCTATTTTCTGACTTACTTTAGATTTCTGATTTTGTCCTCTTCTTAATTTGTATTCATCCTAGTAGTATTATAGGCAGCTGAGTTAAATAGAAACTAGTACTTAGTCAGAGAGGGATTAAATCCTCAAAAAAAGAGCACCACAAAAAATAAAGGCACCAGGGCTGGAGATTTAGCTCAGTGGTTCTGGTGCCTGCCTTGCAGTGTGCAAGGTCCTGAGTTCAATCCCTGTAACTACAAACAATGCTGAGTGTGGTGACTCACGCCCACCAGCCATCAATACCACATACCACAGCGCTAGGCGTGGTGGCCCCAGCACTCAGGAGGCAGAGGCAGGAGGACTGCTTGAGTTTGAGGTTTGCCTGGGCTACATAGTGAGCTGAGGGCCAGCCTGAACTACAAAGCGAGACCCTGTTTGAAAAAAAAAAAGAAAAAAAGCATCAAATTATGCCTGGAGACAAATCTGGAGAGAGCCAGGCCAGTTAGACAAACAGTTTGAGATTATACTATGATTTGTACCCCTGAGCCTGTGGATCCAGGTTGCCATCAGATGAATAGATGAGTGACCAGAGCTTTTGGACCCATAGTCCACTTCCTGTCGAAGAATTTCTTTGATCTTTCTGTATACTCTTGTCATCAACTAATTTCCCTGTGGAACCATTATTAGTAAGCAACTATACCGTGGTACCTTGGTTCATTAATTTAATTCATTCCACAGTCCTGGGGAAGATTGCCACTTTCATGTTCATAGTTTGTAAATGATAGCAAAATTTTCCTGAATGCTTTTATTTGTGAATTGAGTTGTTCACAAAAAGAAACGTTTGTGAGGTGGGACATTATAGTGGATACTAAAATACAGTGGACACTGGACTTACAAACTCAATTTGTTCACAAGGGCTGGTTGTAACTCAAGTTGGTTAATTACCTTCAGAGTCTCTCTTCTGTATAGGCTATACTTGTCCTGGAAGATTTTAATGTCCTTAGACATTGGCTCAGGATTTCCCAATCAACAGAAGAAAGTGCTTTTGGAATGTTCCTTTCAGAACTCATTATGGGATAATTTTGTATCAGCCTATGTGGAAGCACAAATGGACTGCATTAAGATCACTACTCAAGACTTAGTTCATAAATTAAAACTCAAATTATGATAACCCAAGCTGTTCATATGTCAGCCCAGTTGTAACTTGAGAGTCCACTGTACTTGTCATTCCATAAGTTGATTGCATTTTGAGTCTTACTGTGACTGCATTGTTATCTTGATGTCTAGCTTACGCCTGACAAAGGCCCTCCATGACCACCCACTTGGGACTCTGGAAATCCAGAAGCTGTTCTTGTTATTTCCCATAAAACCTCTCCTAACTTCTTCCTGCAGTGTATGACTTCATCCCTTCATGTTTGGAGACCACATACTCTGCCCATCTGAAAGATTTGTTATTATATTTTCCTGTCATTAGAAAAATTTTAGCATAGACAAAACTTTCTTACAAAAAATATTTTTCACACATATTCTTTATATTTCTCTTTCATTTCTTTTTGCCCCTTTTCTTTTTCCTATTTTTTTAGATTTATAGAGCAAATTAAATCCAGTCTCTGTGATACATTTGAACCAAGAAATACAATGACTAAGCTAATGAAAGAAAGCTAATGTTTCTATGAAATAAGGTTAGTTCTGTCAGAAATGTACAATAAACACAAACCTAGACTCCCTTTTTCTTGTAAATCCATGTAAATTACATTTAGGAGAAAAGAATTACATCATTTACTAATGTCAAGTCCAAGAATTACAGTTTAGTAACACCTTTAGAATTTCTTAGGTAAACAAAAAACTGTAGAAATTTTTACTACAGTGTACAATAATATCCACTTTACCAGAAGAATACATTTTTGAGCAAAATTGTCTGTTATTGATCAAGAGAAGCAAGACATTTGCTAGTTTAATGCCTGAGAGCAATACACAAAGTAGCAATTTAGCAAAAACAATTTAGTTATTTTATAGGATAAGAGAACAATCATGACTAACTGCATTAAATGAAGACAATTATAGTTTCAAAAATAAGGGATATCATATAAAATAGTTTATATAATTATAATAGTAAGACAAAAACTTTAACAGATGCCTAAATAAACTCTAACAAAATAAGATTTAATTTTCTTAATTAAAGCCAAAGGACAGTAGAAAACATAAGAAATTATTTTGTCAAGAATAAAAACTTTCTGGTTTTGTTGTAAACTTTCCTAAGAAAGAACATCTTGTCCTGTTATTTTAAATAATGATTTTGACATTAATCCTGTATATTAAATTTTGAAATTTTCTGAAATATTTTTCTTAGAATAAATTTTCTCTAATTAGAAATATTTTATTCAAAGATATGCTGTTAGAATATATGGTCAGTTTACAAGACTGGGCCTTTTAAATCATTAAAAATGATACTAACCCAGCCATACATTATTGGTATTAAAAATGATGTTGTTAGTCATATTTGCATCATAAACTATGTCACATATTTGTAAGTACTGTACTCTAGACGAGAACAGATAACATTCTTAGGAAAAACCTCAAATATTTTGTTTCTGTTATTTTGCAAGGCTTTTCTTTAAAATCAGTTAAAAAATACACATTCAATACATCATTTCAGTGGAGACTAGACAGAGTTAGAGGTGTTGATCTACTAGAGACAAGCAAGTGATCTTTTTTCAGCATTTTTCAGCATTTCATAGAAACATTAACATGAGGTCATATAACACCCTCAGCACACAGTGCGAATCATGGCTGTTAACTCTTTACAGCAAAAGATATTTTTATCATAAATTGTTGCTAGACTATTAAGTGGGTTGTACCTATGCAAATTATTGACTTCTATTTTTAAATGAATACAACCCCTAATCACTTTTAAATCATTTAAAACTCATTTTCACTTGACCTATAGTTTCACAAATGTCTCCATTTTCAGATACTTATATAGAATACAACATATATAAGGGTCAGCTTTCTTTGGATCTTGTACCTGTAATCTGTGAAATACATTTAGTAGACCCAAATGTATTATCATGTGTAAGTGGCAAGAAGCAAAGAATACGTTAATTTATACTTTGCAGATATCTGTAGTATTTTAACTTATTTATGAATAACTCAGATATTTTATTAACATTTCCATCTAGTTTAATTTTAGTACTCTAATATGCTCACAAAACATAGAACACTTACTTGACAATCACAAGTCAATGAATGTCTCAGACCAATTTTTTTGTATTTTTTTTCTTTCGAGACAGGGTCTTGCTTTGTAGTTCAGGCTGGCTCTGGGCTCACTATGTAGCTCAGGCAAGCCTTGAACTCAGCAATCCTCCTGTCTCTGCCTCCCAAGTGTTGGGATTACAGGCGTGAGCCACCACGCCCGGCTTCAGACCAATTTTTTATGGCTGCAGCCAAAGTAGTCAAGACCTGGAAACTGCATCTACATGCATTAAAAGAAAATATGATTTAAAAATCTTTGAAGTGTTTCTGGGGCTTTAGAACTCAAATATTTACATTGACCATTCTGAAGTATTTCTCTAACAAAATTCTCACATCCTCAAAGAGTGCTATCCTGAATGCCAAGGATATCCTGAAGTGAATCCACTTGGAAGACTACATAACACACTTCAAGTTATGAGACTTTAAAATTGCAAAAATTCTAGGAGGACTTATAAACTGCTGGTATAAATACTTGCCCCACATCCTTACTTCCCATCTACGATGTTCTAGAATTGTCAAAATTACTCTGCATGTAAATATGGAACTAGTTCCTTCAGGAAATTAAGAAGAAATACTACTGGGCCATGTCTACTCTGATACAAGATTGTATGTGAGACAAAACTATGTTAAAACAAACTATAAAATTTTTCAATTTGGAAAGCATGCTCTTTAAAATAAGATGAAATATATTATTTTACATGGAAACATAACTTCACCCTTTCATAGAATATATATTAGCAATTTAAATTATGTAACCTCATGAAATTCCAAGAGAAAAACAACGCTAAACCTGTTATTTTATGCTCCAAATTATGGAAATACATTTAATAGAACTATGTATAATCAGATGTTTTTATAAGCTTTTATAAATATTCACCTCACTTAACTTACTTATAAAATCATAGATAGTAGACCATCATAATCAACATTAGGCTATACAGTTATTGGCATACAGAGAAAACTAATAGCAACTTTCCACCTTATCAATAGCAATAAAATCACCAAGAATAATAGTATGAAATACATATAGGGTATTTATATACCATGAATGTGCCACTCAACCATAGAAAATAAATCTATGATTGTAATATATATTATAGTAATAAACACTAAGACAGATCAAATATTAACATGTAGTAAATATCTACTAAATACAATAACTATACCTTCACTAAAAATAGAAACGTACTTGACCCAGAGAGCATAGAGTTAAGTATCTAAGGGTTAATAAAGCTTAATGGTAATATTAACAAAGAGAGGGTTTGGGTAATGAGAGAATGAGGTAAAATTTGAAAAACAATAGAAGATGTGGTGAGAAAAATGAGACAAAGGGTTCTATGAAGGAGTAAAAGGAAATCAGTTTAACTAGACAAAAGTAACCAGGAAGAACATGAGTGAGCTTTTTATTTTGGTGCTGGGGATCAAACATGGGACTTGCATTTGCTTCAGGCACCAGAACCATTTATCTAAATTCCCAGAAACCAGAAAGAACAAATGAGAGAAAGAATCTGAGACGAAAATAAAAGAGAAATAGAAAAAAAAAAGGAGAAAAGAAAACATCTGAAAACCAGTGAGAGTGAGAGAGAGGAAAAAAAAAACGGTAACAGAAACCAAAACCAGACAAAAAACGTCAGTGTATTTGAATAATTTATTTCCAGGATTTTCCGTCTTGGAATCTCACAAGGTAGTCTTTCGCGCTGGCTTTGTGGCTTCTTTCTGCGTGCTGTTCCCTGCCCCAAGGCCCTCGTCTGAGCCACCAGTGCCGAGATACTCCCACAGCCAGCTACCTCTCCAAGGCACACTTGCGGGAGTGCTTCCCCAGGAGGGCGGGCTGGGCCGTGTCCTTCCGGGCCTGAATTTAAACTTGTTGGCAGGGGTCTGTCTAATCGGCACCTTCTCTGCAGCTCTCTCAGCTGTGGCTCACGTGGTCACTGTGGGAAGGCAACACCAGAAACCCTGAGGTGAAGCTGTTCTTGGCTCACTTTTGAACCACGAATTCTTTCCCCAGGTGCTTCCTGCACTAACACATTCAAATATGGCTGGTGCTGCATGGGATGTCTTCACCTCTAGCACGCTAGGTGAAAGAATCCTTTTTGGAGTAAAACTCCATGCTGCTTTTGCGGTTTAAAGTTGCCACGGGCTGTCTTGAGGCCTGCTGCTGGCTGGGTCCATTGTTTCTTCTGGAACTTAGGACCGTCCTGACTTAGTTTCTATTAAAGGTGTTGGTCTCTGCAGTGATAGGGCTTGTGGAGAGTTATATCACTGTCCCTGCTGTCCTGTGCAGAAAGGACACAAAACTGAGAGAGAGGGCTTGGAGTTCTCTGACCGGTGCCCCAAAATCCACTGGCTTGGACTTGGCTGGGGGCAAAGGCATCTCTTAACTTTCAGCGCTCTGTGTTGGTTCTGTGGGGCATGGGTTGTTTGAGCCTGGCAGCTGCAAAGAGAAACTAAGCCAGTGGGGCCGTGTGGGTGCTCCGGCTGGAAGGCACACTCAGTTCTCATCCTCGAGGCTCAGGCCGTGCGGGCAGCTCCCCGCCTCTCAAAGCTTGTCCTGAGGCTGCACGGAAGGCTTTGGACCTCGGGGGCCACCAGAGGGTGGGAAATGAGGAGCCAGTGCCGGAAAGTGGGATGTCCTCCCACAGCTGGTGGTTCATTTTGCTAAAATCTCGGCTTCTTAACTTTTTAAAAAATACATGTATCAAACCAAGCAATGGCATTTTATCTTGAGGGCTCACATGATGCGGTGGTCAGCTGGACCTCCTGGCTGACCATGCAGTTCCACGGCAGCCCGGCCCTGCTCCCTGCAGGTGTGCACCACACAGTGGTGCTACAGTGTCTTCTCATCCTGCCCTCCCGGGGGTATTCAGTGTGTCACAGCACAAGCCCCAAAGGCTTCAGACAGCAAAGCAGATTCCCTCTCAAAACAGAATGGCCAAAGTCCAGCAGTCCGAAAGGAGCTTGATGGACAAAGAAACCACATTTTAAAAAATTCGTTCATCTGCCAGTAGATGCATAAGTTGCATTCGATATTTAGCTATGGATAAAGAAAATGTGCTATTTGTATAAAGTGGAGTATATTCTGCCATAAAGGAGAAGTACGAGTCTTTCGTAGGAACATAGATGAGTCTTGAGATCCTAACAACATTAAGTGAAGTAAATAGGACACACAAGCTTAAGAATTGTGTGTCTCTCGTCTTAGTTAACTTTTCTCTCCTTGCTGAGGCAAACTATCTGACGCCTCAAGGTCAAGGAGGGAAGGGTTATTAGGCCCGCTGTAGAAGTTTCATCTCGTATTGGGCTGGCTCGAGGCGGGGTGATCCAGCAGAGGGCGCTGCAGGGAAGTAGGCCGTGGAAGCGGGCGGGCGAGGGCAAGCAAGCAGGGCAGGGGGACAGCGTCTTCTATCCCGTGTACCTTGACCGGGCTACTAGGGTGGCGGCGCTCACACCCTTCATCCCCGTGCCCGGAGCCTCGCCTTGCACGTGTCACACGCTGGAGGTCCAGCCGCCTCTGCAAGAGCCCCACCAGGACCACGTGACACTTTGGGGGCCCATGGAGACCCAGGCCGTAGCAGTTCTCGTATGGGAAACTCAAAGCATTTATACAGAGCAAGATAAGAAATGGACGGTGGGGAGTAGGGAGCGAGGTCTTTCTCCCAGGGGGGAGGGTTCCGGGGTTGCAGGCAGGAGGGCGACAGAGGAGGGCGATGGGATGCAAATGACTTATGACGTGGTGTGCACGTGTATCAGGTTTTCACAAGGGCTGTAAACATGATGCATTCTGAACCTCTGCTGGGGAAGAAGATGAAACAGAGCAAACCCTTGCGTACTGCAGACACGCAGGAAGAAAACCAGCAAGTAGACATTCGGGAAGCAAGGGGCGCGTTTGGGGCGGGACTGAGCAGGTCTGAACTTGAGAGCCCGTCAGGCGTTCGGACGGTGGTGGGGAGCAGCGGATGCTGGTTAAAGCACAAAGATGAAAAAAGTTCCTGAAATGAAAGCAGTCGCGGTAGCTGCGTGGACCACCCAGGCTTTCTTTCTCACCAGGCTGTGCCCGCGGGAGAGGCTCGTGCCCTGAGGTGTGACCGGCCAGCGTTGGCACCAGTCCTTGAGACCGAAGGTCCCACGCCAGGCTCCCGACAGAGCGGACTCAGGTGGCGTCTGAGGAGCCGCCGGTGGGGCGAGGGCCGGAAAGGAGCTTCAGTGAGCCTGGCCGAGGCGGGGCCCAGCGCCCTCAGTCTGTGCCCCCTCGGCCCACAGCAGCTGTGCGGCGGATGGGGGCACGTGCTGCAGTTCGCAGTGACTCGAAGAAAGCGCCGGGTAGAGACGAGTCCGAAAGCCCGTCCCGTCGGCTCGGCCGGAGCCCGCGGCTGAGATGCCAGCTTTGCGCCCCGGACGCGCGCAAGGGTCAGGGCAGCGCAAGCCGGCGCGTAGGCTCGGCCCTGTGTGCTCTGGGGGTGAAGGATCACCACGAAGGGGCGGCCCGAGGCTGCGTGCATCCGGCTCACGCTCAGACGCGGGCTGGCGAAGAGGAGGGAAGTGGGAGTGGGCGGATGGCGCAGAGCTGCCAGCAGCCGGGGGAGAGAAAGTCTGAGTAACTGGGACACGCTGCCCGACAGAAGATTGGTTTGTGATACAGGGAATTTGAGGAGGAGGTCCAATCCCTCCCCCGTGCTGGAGATCGATCAGCCAGTGACCGCCCAAAAGAGCGCAGCCCGCGGTTCCTGGGCAGTGTCGGTGCCGCCCACGCCCTGGCTCCCGGGGGAGCTTCTGTGGCGGCGCTCAGGAGGGGAAATGGATCAGGAGGCCTAGGGCAGCCCGGCCTTCCCGGCGACGGTGCTCAGTGTCCGTCCGCTGCGCGGGCCCGGTGAGTCCTGGAGCGCACTGCAGCCGCCTCCGTGGACGTCGCGGTTCCACGCGAAGCCCGCGTTTGCAGGCGAGAGGCGGTCCATGGAGCGGGAGAGAAAAGGCGCACAGGGACTGCAGCCTGAGCAGGTGGCCAGCGTGCAGCCCCTCCCCGGGGTTTAAAAGAGAAAGTCCCCTGGGCAAGTTTAATGTGAAAAGCCCCCCCCCCCCCGTGTTATAGATCCTCGTTACAAATAGCCTGAGCGTTGAAGAGCTGAATTTGCTTCCAGATTGTGAGAGCTCGGAAATAGTTGCCCTGAAAGTACCTAATACTGGGATTTTTTTTTTTTTTTTTTAAAGAGCACTTGAGTGGTGTTGAGCGCTAAGAACGTATTTTTGGGAAACACTTATTGTAAGATTTAAAGATAATACGTAGGAAATTTCTAGAATACTTTATTTCCTCAGTGATGGCCTTTAGTATTATAAAACACTTTTTAAAATATAAAATAAGTGCCCTATAGGAGAGCTAAGGAGAGTCAGGAGAGAAAGAATATCTACAAGAAGGTTTAGGAGCAGCTTTACCTGCTAAGTGAGCTCTAACGTGCACCTGCTATGTGGGCCTTGGAAAGTGCATGTCAGAGCTGCTAGTCTGCAGCCGGCCTGTCCCGCCTCCCGGCTTCTCCGCCAGTCCCGGCACGAGTGTCTGGCCTCGGAGTGAAGAGCTCTGTGCTCTTTAAGCGCGTAGAACAAAGGAGCAGATGAGCAGCCGCGGGGCCACGGCATGGGAGAATGGCATCCAGAAAAAAGAATCGGGTAGCTCTTTACGCCAAGGGTTTGATTCGCTCTTTGTCCCAAACATTGACAGGTTCTGCTGAAATAATGATCTCTGTTGATGATTTATTAATTCAGGGCATTCGCTTTAAATACAGCAGGAGTCTATGAGTTGTTTCTTGGGTCTTCTAATTGTCTGCTGCTTCCGATATTATTCTATTGATCGCGCTTTTCCATTGTACGTCCCACCGGCAGAGAAGGGCAAACAGCAATCATGAACTATGAATGCGATGCCTCGTTAACTTTTGGGCTTTGAGTACTTGGAAGCATCTAATGTATGTCAGCGGCAGAAAGCCTTGGGGCCCCGTGGGGGTGGTGGGAGAGGGGACGGACAGCTTCCTCCTGGGTTTGGGGCACTCAGTGTGCCCAGGGCTGGCTTTGGCCCTGTGCTCCCCAAACAGGCGCCTGCACTGAATTACAGCTCTGGAATTTGAGCAGAGCTGCATGTCCCGTAGAAACTCAGGGCAGGAGCTCCCTGCCAGGATTCTGCTTTGGCAGCTGGGCAGGTGCCCGGGACCCACGTTTTCACAGGTACCAGGTGACTGGTGAACCATAGTCACGGAGCGTTCGGTTAGACCCGTTCAGCAAAGAGGAGTTCAGTGGACAAAATAGAGAATTCTTGTGCTTTTCATCAGAATGTGTAGAATGAGGTTTACTTATTATATGGTTTTCATTTGGAATGTATTCTTTAGCACAGTAAATGATTTTGGGAATAAGACTATTTAGTATCTTCATATCAAAAGCTGCTCGGGAGGCAGAGGCAGGAGGACTGCTGAGTTCGAGGCTTGCCTGGGCTCCATAGTGAGCTCAGGGCCAGCCTGAGCTACAAAGCGAGACCCTGTCTCACCAAAAAAAAAAAACTGCTTTGGCTACAAAGGAGTCACCATCCAGCCTAGTGGTGCAAACCTGTGGCACATGCGCTGCAGAGGCTGCTTGTGTCATCGAAAGCTCTGAAAGTTTGCCATCCCTGGTCTAGATGTTTAGGACCTGCCTTTCTAGATTTTATGGTGACTCTACAGGGACATTGGAGTCATCACGCAGACATGGTCTACTACAGAAAAGGAAACTCAAGAACTTAATATTTTCAAGTTTAAATAAAATGCAGTGTATCTCTGGGAACCGTGTGATGTCAAAGTGAACGGATCACGATTTTAGGAGCAGTTTCTTACATGGTAAATAGACTAAGCTAAGAACACAGGCCAGAGAGCTCAGGTTGGTGGGAGGCAGTGCAAGGGCTGAAAGGGTAGAGTGAGAACGGTCCCGGGGAAGCGGCTCTTCCACCCTCGCCAGAGAACCCTGCGTGCTCGGGTTGGGGGCCACTCTGGGCGAGCTCTTGGACTCAGTGTCTCCTCCCGCTTGCCCTCTCCTTTGTCCTCACGAAGCCTCCCGATTCCGTCCCTTTTCCTTTCCTAGGCGGAGACTGGCTAAGTTCTGGCTGTACAGTCATTATTTTCTCATACCGGCTGCTGTTTTTAATCCCTTCGTTTCTCCCCTGCCCTTTTTCAGTTCTGCTTTATGCTTCAAGAAAACATATAATCAACTCCGTCTTTCTTTTTTCACGTGAGAAGGTCAAAGAATAGTTTCAAGCAGTTCTCAGCCATAAGAATGATGACAAGGACGCACATTATAACGAGAAAATTCATGCATTTTGAGATGTTAGCAGCAATATTGATAATAATGAGAAAAGCAGTATCGTTGAGGTAGAAAAGGTCTCCAAAATGCTTAGAACATTTTCAAAATTCCTAAATTAATTCCAATCTACTGGTTCATTCTCCATGAATTAAAATTACTTTGGCCTGGAGAATTGCTTTCACTGTAAATTATCAAGATAAATTATTCAGTTACATAAGTTATGCTCAATTTTATTTGTTGGTTTTATTCAGTTTCAGAGATTATTGGTCTTCAATATGTGTATGTTTTTAGATTCATTTTTAATACATTAAATTTAGATGGTCATTAAATTTAGGTGTACATTAAACATTAAACAAGTGTTCTTAAGATAATTGGAGTTTTTGTGCTTTTACATTAAGTAGAATAAGCCAGATACAGGAAGACAGATATCTCTTGAAACATAGCGTCCAGAGGGGGAAGATGACATAAAAGTAGGAGGGAGATGATTGGACAAAGGGAAGAGGATCAGGAGGAGAGCGAAAGGAGGGCCCACGGAGAGCAGGAGAGGAATGGCTGTGATCAAGATACATACCTTTATGCCCGTGTTACGCGTGAAACCCAGCATTTTATAAAGTGAATATGTACTAATGAAGTATGTATCTACACATTGGTTTCAAAGAATCAGTGAGCTTACATCTCAAAAATAATTAGCAAAAAACAAAAAGAAAAGGAGAACGATTGACTCAGTAGAGCCAAGCCTTTCTATTCATAAAAATCTCCTTAAAGTATATGTATGTAGAGATGTTATGTTTTCTCTCCATAATTAATTCTTTTAAGATTTTTGTTAAATCAATTTTTAGATTTCAGAGTGCCTTCTTTGCCTCTTTGCCGGTATGAATTTTTGCCGTAATGATGATAGTCTTCCTAACTACATTTTAAATTAGCATGTATTAAATTTTTATCTAGGGTATTGGCTATACGGAACATTTTCTCAGGAAATGTTTCCTTTTTATGTCTAAATTTGACATTATTCCTTTTATTAATTTTTCTTCAAACCTATAAAAGTTATTTTTTAAAGATTAGATATTTCTGTAGACTTTAGAAAAATCATAGAAGTAAGAGTATTTTAATATAAAGATGTGTCTTAAATGCACAAGAACTAAATAGAGATGGGACAGTGTATTTGGAAATGGCAATTTATTTATTTACTTGTGGTACAGGGGATTGAACTCAGGACCTTGCACTTGCCAGGCAGGCACAGTGCCACTGAGCTAAATCTCTGGCTCAACTGACAGATTTGTTAAGTGAGGATAAGTAAAAGTAAAAAAAGGAACAGTAAAAGATTTTAGTTTAGTGAGATTAGAGAAACACTTCCATGCCTAAAGATGAAATCATCAGTCGTGAAGACTTCTTTCATGAGTAGCCCATTCTACATTGTGATTTAAACATAATTTTTATTAGATTAGTATGTTTCTTTGGTGTCCCTGGAAATTAATATAAATGAAAATCATTGTTAGAGAAGTTTATAAGTTTTAGGGCTGCACAAGTATAAAATGAAAGCAGAAATCATGATGAGATATAGAAAAAGTGCTACTTTTTTTTTTTCAGCATTGCAGAGCAAATATATAATTGACAATTTGTGTCTTGCAAGATTAGTTCTCTCACCCCTGGGGCCCCTGGGATCACTGATGCTGAAACCTGTTCGTACAAAATGCTGCAATATTTGGACATAACACACCTCCTCCTGTATTTCTTCACTCACCTGTGTTATTTATGATATGAATAAAATGTAAATACCACCCAAGTACTTACTCTCCGGCCTTATTTAGGGAAAATAAAGTCTGTGCATGTTTGGTACACAACCAGCCATCCTAATTACACAGTGCAAGTCAGCGATAATGTAACTTTTTTGAATATTTTTGATCTGAAGTTGGTTGAGGCAGAAACAGTGAGTGTAGACAGCTGAAGTTCCTTTCTTCCTTTTCTCCTTCCCTTTCCTTTTTCCTCTTCTTTCTTCCCTTCACTTAATATTTTTTAAGATCTCACTGTGGCAGACTTTGAGCAGATAGAAATGATGTACAGCCTTTGCTTTCAGAGCCCTCACAGCCTGGGTAGGTTCAGGCCGAAGAGTGAAGAACCGTATTGTGGTGGGATGAAAATGAACCTTGGGGGACAGTGGCCCTGACACTCTAGTGCGCCTCTGAACAACATGCAGAAATTACCCAGGAAAAAAAGTCAACAGGTTCTAGCTATCATTCCGGGTTCCTCCAAAACAAAATATCACTTTTATGACCTGCAAGTTGTATTAAAATCATTGCTGTAGGCTGGAGTCTTAGCTCAGTGGTTCTAGCACCTGTCCAGGAAGTGCCAGGTTCTGAGTTAATCCCTAGTAACCACATACAAGAGTACTGGGCATGGTGGCTCATGCTTGTCATCCCAGCACTTAGGAGGCAGAGGCAGAAGGATTGCTGAGTTCGAGGCTTGCTTGGTTACATAGTGAACTCAGTCAGGGCCAGCCTGAAGTACAAAGTGAGACCTTGTCTCAAAAAAAAAAAAAAATCCATGTCTTTATTCTGTGTTTTTATTCTCAGGTTTACATTTTTTATTTTTTAATTTTTGAGACAGGGTCTCACTTTGTACTTCAGGCTGGCCCTGAGCTCACTATGTAGCCCAGGCAAGCCTCGAACTCAGCAATCCTCTTATCTCTGCCTCCAGAGTGCTGGGATTACAGGCGTGCGCCACCACACCCGGCCTCAGGTTTACATTTTAAGTTCAAATATTTTTTCTCTTCTGTGAAGAGTTAGTTCTTAGTAAGTTGAGTAAGAGAAGCTGAGGGAACAAGGACCTTTTTTCTCATATATCTATGTATCTATATCTACACACACATTTGTACTTATGTATACATATATCCATATATACATGTATATTCACATTCTAATGAACAAGTCATTCTTGTTTTTTTATTTTATTGCTCACTCAGTGAGTCCAGGAGACCCATGTACATCTGATGTATTAAAATTACATTTCTTATGGACAAAACCATAGGTGGAATTTGGGGTACAGAAAGAAAATTTTATGGCTAAGGGAGTCTCTTTTCTGCATCCCAGTATCACCCTCTTTGCAGGCTCTCGCCTGATTATGACACTCCTGAGGAAAATATGCCTTAACTCAGAGAAATGGAACATTTGATCAGCTTGGGCCTGGGGACCCTGCTATTCTATCAATATCCGAGACAAAAGGAAAATGTAATCTTTGCCCATGGAAAGGAACTGAGAGGCACAGGTTTGAAAAATAAAGTCTTGAGGGAGGAAAAATCTTGTAAACTAAAAATAATTCTATTCTAAACCCTGTGTTGAACAAGTGAACAGATGTGGGAAATGGATGAGTGGTGAACAGGGAGGTTGTATGAATAAATACTTTATGAGCTTTGCTGATCAGAAAGGTAACTCTTCATTTCAACCTCCTGGCAGAATTGAGGATACAGTAATTTAAAAAATCTTTGCCAAGACGTTTGGACTTGAGTAAAATATGGAGCAAAGTTTTGAAGGACAAATCAGTTCACTCCAACATAGTCTCCTGTTCTTTTGAAGTGTTGATGTCCATTTTATTGCACAAATGGTCATCATCTTTAAGTCCAAAAGAACAGATAACTGTCTCCTTTAGGTAGGAAGAAGCACATATGAACATTTAATTTTTCCCTTTGAGTGAACAACATACTGTGGGAACATCATTAGTAATTTACTACATTCAGTCCTGCGCGTAGCATACATTGCACCTTCAGAGGCTCCTCAAGTGGATGAGCATATGATTGAATGCTAAGAAGTTATGCGATTACTTCTTTCAGTTAGTTATCATTTCATATCTCAGAACTTTATCTTTTATTTAGATTCATAAACACGTTTTTTAGGTTACCTGAAGTTTAATGTAATAGCCAGGGAATTTAATTAGATATTTCACTTTATTTACATCTTAGCATTTAAAATTGTTACAGATAAAATGATTGTTTTAATTTTTGTCTAGGAAAAAATGATACAGGAAAGTAATGATGATGTTTCTCCAATGTTCAGTTTATATATGAGCTATCTATTTTATCAACTGAGTTTGATGCATGAATTAAAATGGTTTTGAATTCTTTATATTTTTATTGGTTATTTTTTATTACTTGATGAGGCCATTATCAATTACTTGTAGCTGTGTTTTACACTGGAAATTCACTATTATATGTGTTCTCTTGTTTCTTGTAATTTGGTAAAAACAAAACACTTCATTAAAGATGGAGAAAATAATGGGCCATTTACTCAGGCCAGAGATACTGCTATCAGAATTCTGTCAGTTATTTTTCTGGTAAGAACTTTTTAAAGATGGAATTCATGTGGCATAAGTGTGCAGTTTTATAGCTCACCACTCAGGAGTTCTAAGTATATTCACGAAGTTGTGAATTCTAGAACACTTTTAGAACCCTCAGAGAAAATCCATACCAATTTGATGTCGCTCTCCAATCCTGCTAGTCACAGCCAAAATGTTTGAATTTGCCTGCTCTGGAAAATTTCGCATCAGTACACCATATATAGAAACCTCAGCATCTGGGTTTTGCCCTTGGTGTCTGGCCATGTTACAGCAAGTATCAATACTCCACTATGTACTGAGGCTAAATAGTGTTCCTCATATAGAACTTCAAAAAATTAGGAAGAGGATATGAAGGACATTGTAATCTCATTTCTAAGATCATACATACTAGGTATCATTGCCTTGGAAGCACAAAGAAAAATAACAGTGTCAAGTAGTGTTACAATGCAGGCATAGTTGGAAAAATTAATAGTAGATAGATGGAAAAACATTTTATCCTGAGTCTCATCAGAGTTGGGTTCAAGTCCCGTCGATGCCATGGAACTGTATCATTCTGTAGAATCGCCTGAAAGAGGACAGCAGACACATTGCGAGCTGTGGACCCAGTCTGGTCCACCGGTTGTTTTTTGCAAATGGATTTTTATTGGAACACAAGTACGGGCCAGAGTTGAGAGCTCACCCAAGGCTCTTCTCAGACTTGTGTGGTGCAGCAGCAGAGTTGAAGAATTGCAACAGAGACCGTATGGCTCCCAGGCCTACAATGTTTGTTATAGCCCCTTTGGTCCAGCTCTCTCAAGTTTATCTGGCCTTGCATCTTGTCTCATTTTAAGGTTTTATCCTGGTATGGGAAATACAAGGACCTTCTTTTGTGGTGACTCAAAACTCTTAGCCTTCTTAACTATTTTTTCTTGCCCTCCCAGTTATCCTACTCCCTACTCAGGGTATAAGAAGGCCTCTTCTTATACAGTGGACAGTTTATATTGTATCATGAATTCTGCATTGTATCCTTGGTATGCAAAAGATTAACTATGTGAATCCTAGAAAATTCTTTCTTTAAAATCCAACTTTCTAGATGATTATCTGAAATTAAAAGATTCTGACTAAAATATTGTGCTTGATTTTAAATGATCTAGTGATTTCAATACTACCCTTCCCTAACATTAGGCTGAAAGATATTTTAATCTGTTTGTCCATCTCTGTATTCTCTCAAAAATAATTTGGTACATTTGCAAAATAATATATTATGAAAAAGTCCAAGTTAATGAGTATGTATTTTCAATTTTAGTTACAGACTAGAATCCTACTTTTTTTTTTTTAGACAGGGTCTCACTTTGTAGCTCAGGCTGGCCTTGTGCTCACTATGTAGCCCAGGCAAGCTTAGAATGCAGCAATCTTCCTGCCTCTGCCTCCTGAGTGCGGGGATTACAGGCATGAGCCACCATGTCTGGCAAACTCTACTTTTTTAATAGCATGTTTGTTTAGCTTAGGAGCTATTGCTATTATTTAGGTCCCTTTTTACTTTTCATTGAATATTATGCTGTAAACCATAATGAACACTTTCAGTTTTCTTCTCTTCCTACATGGCATCTTGAACAGCATAATCTTGATACAGCACATTTTATATTCTTTAAAAAACCCAATACCTTATGTTAGGGCCATAAGTAATTATTGAGTTATTAAATCATTCATTGTCACGTGTCCAATCAACTCTGTTGACAGTGTTTAACTGTGTATTTAGAAAGAGTGAGACAGAGGTTGGATAAGGGATCTAGAGAGGGAAGGAAGCTTTGCTATATGGTCATTGTTATATATATTTGAATACCAAACTTCAAATCACAGAAGTGTCCTTGTGGTACAACTTGGTGTGAAAATATCTTCTGATTACTTATCCATATAAACCCTCATAAAAAGGTGGAGAGTGTAGAGTTTATAGCAATTTAGTACACATGTGGCTTGATGTATATCTGTACTAAAAGTACAAGTGGGGACCACTAGGGTAACCTCAGGATCTGTGAGTGATTTACTACCCTCTTGCAAATGCAAAATCAAGAATTCCCTTCAGATTGTCAGAGTTGACATTGAACTTGATGACATGACTTCAAGGCCTTGTAAATACCTATGTCACAGAAACCTCTCTGTAAGAATTTACCACGAGGGCGTGACATTCCACCACTGCCAGTTAATTCCCCTTAGGTTACTAAAATAATTACTCGTTTTGAAATGCATGTACTCTTGAGAAATCATTTTAATAACTGCAAGACATTTTCAAGGAAAGATGAGAAATGTAAGAATGATAGCTGTGGAGAGTATAGGACAGATTAGGAGAAAGGTCATTTGTCCTGAGAACTAGGCATCAGTGATGTTGTTATGTGCAATACGATTCAGTAGTTCTAAGAAGACACATTGGTTTTCTGAGTTTGTGTTAATTTTGGGTCACTGGGACTTAGTACCTGACACTCACAGCAGAAACAAGATGGTAGGGACCCAGGGAAGAGGAGCGGGGGACAGGAATAGACCCTTTCACACCTAGTGACCTACCTCCAACTGCATATTTAATTTCCAGAGTCACCAGTGAATACTGACGAGAGGAGGTGCCCCCCTCCCCGATCCAGCCACATTCCAAACACACAGGGATTTGGGGAGGATATTTACGATTTAAGCCATAAGAGACTTCACTAAATGTGACTCTGGGTGCTATCTGTAATACTAATGCTTACTTATAAGACTGACAAGTCGCTTTCCAAAGTGCTTAGAGTGTAAGGGAAAGAGCTGTAGCAACGGCTGAATGCTGTTCTCTCATAAATCCATAGCCCCCGCCCCAGCCTTTCCTCTGAACACTGTAGCTGCTTTGCACAGAATTTCGGGATGTCTCTACATGGATATTAGACTGGTATGTCCGACTCACATTTCCTTTTATAAATTCTGCATTTCAAATATCCATTGCTATGCTTTGCATATAATATTTGCTTAATAAATATTTCTTGAATGAACGTAGAATTTTTGCTGAACTGGTCATATACTATGATTGATTCTTTAATGCTATTTGGATCTGATTGATCAAAGATGGTCAGACACAGAGAAGACCTTAGAGACCGTTTAATTCAACCCACTCATTTTTTTCCTGAAGAATTTGAGCCTGGGAGGGGGAGTAAATTTCACTGCACGTGGTGGAGGTGGGAAGAGAACTCGCGTCTTTTGACTTTAAATCGTATGTACTTTCAAGTCTTACTCTACACGGTCGTTTGGATCATTCATTATCAATTACTTTCTGGTTTAATGCTATCTTAGCAACATACTTAAATGCATTATTTAGCTTCAAAGTCAGGGAATATCAATATCAGCTTAGGTTATTAATCCTTTTCCTAATTTTAGATTCAGCCTGTCATGGAATTGTATTTTTTTGCACTTGATTTTCCCCTCCTTTCAGAAAAAGTACAACTGACATTATTAAAAATGCCTCTTATTTAGCACAATACAATATTTGAATACCATGTAGATAACAGGCTCCTTAAAATATGCTTGGTTTAAATGGTACTGATTTCATCTCGATGCACAGAAGTCCTTGTCACTTTGTAAAATATCTTGTGCTGTGGGAATTTCTTTTTAAAAAGGTCAACAATCATGAGGCTTAGTGAATCAATAGCATCTGTTCAGGGATGAACTGGCACTCGCCTCTTCACAGCACCAGTTGGACACATTTATAAAAGCAATCGGAGACGTCTCTAGGACAGTGGTGACACCTTTTAAATTTCATGTAGAATCGTAGACAAACGCTACACTGGAACAGATGAAGAGATAAAATGTCAGCCTAAGGATTTGGAGAACAGGAAGCTCCAGGCTGACAGCAGCAGAGGGATAAGTGTTACAAACGGAAGAGGGATTAAATACTCACTTCTAGATCTGTGGCCACGTCTCTCCTGACGGCAGCTTGAGGTTCTAAAAATAGGTACCGCCACACTTTGTAAGTGTAAAAGCAGCTGTGCTACCAGCCAAGACTGTGCTGCTCAAGACTGTTGGTGAGGTGGCCCCCCAGGTGCATGGGACGGTTGTCCCTTGATAGTGTCAGGTTTTGTTGCATTGATGGATCGAGGCCCACGGCAGTTTCTCAGAGTCTGCCTTGTGAACACCTTTGAAACAGTGAGCTATCTCTTTCTGGGGAGAGAATGAGCCTGCGTCATTGACTGAGAAACAAGGTAATGGGATTATAGACAGATAAAGAATTCAGTTCATTTGCTATGATTATCTCAATGGTGAATCTCTGTCAAGTTTTAAAGCCAGAGTAGCCAGGCCCTGGTAGGACTTCTTTTTCTCCTGAGTAGGAGTTCTCCAGCTTCTGCTCAGCACCTTCAGGCTGGAGGGGCTGAGGAGGACACAGAACATCCTCTAGGTACACAATTTGTATTTTTCTAATTTCTGTTTTGTGTGGAGTTGAGGTCTCCACTTTTATTTATTTTATTTTATATTTTATTTTACTGTTTTATTGAGTCAGGGTCTTGCTTTGTAGTTCAGGCTGGCCCTGAGCGTGCTAGGTAACCCAGGCAAGCCTCAAACTCAGCAATCCTCCTGCTTCTGCCTCCTGAGTGCTGGGATTACAGGTGTGAGCCACCACGCCTGGCATTGTGATATGTGGTACTGACTGCTCATGGTATTGCTGTACATGGTGATCTGGGATCGAACCAGGGACCTTGCGCTTGCTGGGCAGGCGTCGGAACCACTGAGCTGAATCTCTGGCCCTCCACTGTAATTTTTTAAATCACTGACCAATTTATTGTGTCACTGGGATTTTGTGAGAATTATCCAACTAAATGAGACACAGCGTAAAGAAAACCTTGGGCTTCTCCGGGAAGGAGCATATATCTATATAGGAAGTCACAAGATGCAGTAGATGCTACATGAGGTCCATAGATGTAACTGAACACTCCTTTGATCCCCCAAATACACAGGTGTCTCCATCTAGAGCATGAGCTGCAGATCACTTTCTGTCCCACTATTTTCAAAGAAAACAACCCTCTGAAGCCAGACAGCAAGCAGTGAGAGCTTGACAGCTTTCTGTTTCTCCTGAGCATCACACCTGCTTCTTCGGCTGCTGGAGGAGATTGTGCTGCCCCCCTGGGGGGGGGGAGTGGAGCTCTCTCGTCTCAGCTCAGAGGGCTTTCCCAGTCTGAGTTCTCTTCTCCTAGGTAGTGTGATGTCTTTGGTTTTAAGCAGAAAGAATGGGGTAACTGACGTGCTCATGCCTGACAAGTATTGGCGCTTTCCTGACTGCTCCTCTTCAGAGTTTATGAGTCGCCTTTGTCGTGTCCATTTCGAGTTTGTTCCCCTAACACAGGACAAAGGGCCAGTCCACAGGTTTGGTGAAGCCATAGCTTATCAGGAGGACACCGTAGGCAGGAGGGGGAGCGAGGGTGCAGTGGAGGGAGCCAGGCCCGTGATGGCAGAGGAGGTGACGGTCTTTATGGGAAACCAAGTGCAGCCAGGCTTGGTTATGCTAAGGAGCGTCATGAGGAGTTGGCAATATTCCCTGGAAGACCCGAGAGGGGCCTGAAGTCCTAGAGACCCTTCTGGATTCTTGCCCCCTGCTCATCAGTCTCCGAATAAACCATCACGTCAGCATTCAGACTCCACAAGTGGGGTAACAAACCAACTAGCACATGGTTTAAAAACCTCGTTTGCTGCTTACGTCTGGAAAAATGTGTTCTTACAGACTGAGATTCAAATACTTTTTAAAATGCCTTTTAAAGCTAAAATTCACATTTAATTATTGATTCTTGTATTTCTATCATTGGAAGCATTTAAATTATGTCCTGGTTTAGATCCCACTTTATAGATTAATCTGAATCAAGTATTAATAATATGTTACTATGAAAAATAAGTTTTACCTTTCAAAATCATCCTTTAAGTAGAATGTATTCAGGTTTGGCTTGGGGAATGCTCTTAGTTTTAATTAAATATGTGATTGATAAAGTTCAAGTTTAAAATTGAAAGCTAGTAGAATACAGTAAAGCTAATAAATATCACGTTGGCGTTCATTAAAATTTGATTTGGAGGAAGATCTGCCTTGTTTTCTCAAAGTACGGGAAACAGTAAAATTGTAATGATTGATGGGCTCATCATGAAAACATCAGAATTAGTTTTCTTCATGGAATAAAGCTTCAAACTTCTTTATAAAGCATTATTATTATGAACAAATGCCACTACTGTTTTAGCATTATCTGATCCAAAATAATAAGTGAAAGAAAACAACCTTTCAAGAAATAATAAAACTGTATGACAAATAATAAAGAAAAGCAAAGTTTTAAGATGGTGTATTATTTGGTACAGATATTCAAGTTCAATAGTGTAAGAGAACCATTAAAGAGAGACATATTTAGAAACTAGACGTCCTCAAACTGAATTCCAAGTGCAAGATACAGATTATGGTGCATAAATTCTCAAAGTTATGAAAGAGGTACCATCTGGTAATAGGAAAACATGATATATAGAGGTAAAAATTTTTTATTTCTACCTGGAATCCTTATACTTTTCTTCACTTGTAAACACATGGGACCTAATTTGCTCACAATTAACAATACCTTTCACATGGTTTGTTGTTGTATGAATTTCAAACATTCAGGGTTTAATTACTAAAATTAATAGATTTCAAAATTCTGTCCAAATTTTAAAGTTTATAAATTCTCAGAAAGTTATAAAGTTAATGTAGAGTAGTTCTGGTTACCTTCACCCATTCTCCACTCATGGCTCCATTTTATGTTATTACTATGCAGTATCAAAACCAGAAAATTGAAATAAGGACAAAATGTGCAAATAGTTCCATGTCACATTATCTAGTATGGATTTATGTGACCGCTCTGTAGTAAAGATATAAAATGATCTCATCCCAAATAATTTTCTCTTGCTATTCCTTTACGGACAGACCTAGCCTCCCTCATCATCTCGGAGCCCTGATGCTCGTAATTAGCCTCCATTCCTGAGACGCCATTTCAACCATGTCTTCATGGTTTATGCTTTCACGGGCGGGACTTGGAAACTGCAGGAGTCGTGCGGGATTTACAGCAGCGTTGCTCCTCGGCAGTGAGGTCTGGCTGGGAAAACTGGGCCGCTGCGCCATCCTCTGGAAGGGTAGATGTTTCCCACTTCCGTGCCCCTCCCTTCTCTCTGAGGGCTTCCTGGCCACCATGTGAGGAGCTTTCTTCTCCCAGGCCCTTCCACCTTGCATCCCTGCTTTGGATCCAGTCATCTATGAGCTGAAACCTCTACAGCCGTGAGCCCAGATGATTATCTGCTTCTTCACATAGTGGGTGTTGGCAGCTGAGACACTAGGCTGCATGAGGCCTTCAGTGAACGACGTTTTTCCCTTTCGGCGTAATGCTCTGTAGGTGCATATAATGCCCTTGAGATTCATCAACAGTTCTAGCCTGTGAGGTGCTGACTAAGGGATTGTTTATTCTAATCATGGTTTTGGACTGGTCTAGAATTTGATTCCTGGCATAGTTTCTTGATCTAATGAGGCAAAGGAAATTTTTCTAGAAATTGCTATTAGAAGAGTTCAGTAGGCAGCAGAAAGTAAATCCTTGGGGGAAGAGGAGGTACATTTTAGAACCTTTCATGCTTGTGAGGACAAAGTACTTGAGGGATTGAATGTGTTCAAATACATCAGTTTAAGACCAACCTAAATTTCAAATTTAGAATTCAAAAAATGTTTGAATCAGTTTCCTGAATAATGAAAGTAGAACAGGGTTAGATTAAGCATTTTTTAAAAACATAGATTAGTAAGAAGATAGTTTCCTTTAAAAATTACTTGGGGGGGCGGAGATTTAGCTCAGTGGTTCCGGCACCTGCCTCGCAAGTGCCAGGTCCTGAGTTTGGTACCCGGTAACCACATACAATGCTGGGTAGGTGGCTCACACCTGCAGTCCCAGCACTCGGGAGGCAGAGATTACTGAGGCAGAAGAATTACTGAGTTTGAGGCTTGCCTGGGTGACACTAGGCTTGCCCCTAGTGAACTCAGGACCAGCCTGAACTACAAAGCGAGACCCTGTTTCAAAAAAAAATTACTTGGGAAAGAAAAACTACTTATAGGTAATCATATTCTTTACCGTGTTATAGTTAATGTTTATGCTCATCAAAAATTTATTCTTTTTAATAATGAATTAGTAATAATTCGCTAACCAATAAAGTAATTTAAAATAGTGAATAGAAACAATTGGATAAGCTTTGACATTTCAAAACCTGAAGAGTTGAAGGGAGGGCATGGGAAAAAAGAATAAAGGTATATGATGTACAGGGACAAATTCTCCGTGAGGAACGTAATCATAAATTGTACCTAAAATGTCCCAATACATTAAAAACAGAAAACAAAAAACCAAACACCCCCTAATTTATAGGTGTTGGCAGTAATACCAAGATGTACTGCTTGGTGGTGGTATATCCCAACCCAGTTTGTTCCAGCTGGTCGCGGTTCAGCGAGAAGGTTGAAAGGAACGGCTGCTTTCTGAGGGCTTAACTATGGCCAAGGGGTTTCTTCCAGTAATTTCACAAAAGATAATGAAGATATATTCAACTTGAAAGATGAAAAAAAATTTTGAAACTCTTCTGACTTAAATTCATTTTCGAAATTCCAAAGCGTAACATAGAGGCAAGACTGAAAATTTCCTAAGGGTTAGTAAGATTTCATTAATATTAAAGTAGAACTAATAACCTTTCCATAGCATTCTCTTATACATTTCTTGAGCTGTGTGTGTGGCATCATTACAAAATCCAGCCCAGCAAGTGTTTCCCATACCCTAGCACCTTCCCCTGAGCTAGCAGAATGCATGAAGTTAATGATCGTCAGTGAGTGAGATAGGTTTTTGCAATGTCGGGCTCCAGTTACAGATGAGAATGGAGAAATCCTTAGTGACAGGTTCACGTGAGAAAGCCTGTCAGGACAGAGGCCGGTCATCCCTGCTCTGCTTCCTTAATGTGCTCCTGGAATTTAGGAGCAAAAGTCCAAAAAGTGTTAACATCACTGGCTCTCAGATGAAATGGCCCAGCCTGCTCATTTGACAATAAAATCAATCATCTAGTGGCTTCACTCCATAGTTAATGGATCAACTCTTTCCTTCCTATCTTAAATAAGAAGAACGAAGTGAGATTACCAGGCTGTTGTGAGGAGCACTTTGCCTAAATACAGAGGGTATCCGAATGAAGGTGGGGAGAACATGGAAGAAACAGATAACCCAGAGGGAAGATTTTTAAAAACCAGCACAAATATCCTCAGAATCCTATAAGACATTATAATTCTGAAACAATCCCAGATGCTATTAAAGGCAAACATAGGAAACAAAAGAACTTCTTGAAATAAAAAAAAATGTTAGCACAAATGAAGGTTCAGCAGAAAGTATTGGAAAATAAAAGTAAAATTCCCAGGAAGTAGTATTATGAAATATTAATGAAAAAAGAAGGAAATACATTGAGTAACAGCAAGCACCAGTACATTTACTGAGTAATAGGAATGCCAGAAAGGACAGTGTTGGTGGTGGGGGGGTTACTATCCACAGTAGTAATTTAAAGGTGTTTCTTAAAACTGATACAAATGAATTTTTAAGCCAACGAGTCCACTGAAATATAGGAAAAACTAGCTGCTCACCAAAGCAGGTTATTAGACATTTGAGGACACTGACAGACAAAAAATACCCTCCATTGCCACGAATCACATTATCCAGTGAAATGGCCACTAACACAGTGTGACAGACGAGGACGTGGCAGGCAGCTCACCCAAACTGAGACATCATGTAAAGACATGGTGTATTCTGATGGTGTACTTTTACTATTATTAAACTGCTTATATTGATAATTTCTCTCAATGATAATATTCTGGATACACTGTTTAAAGAAGATACTAAAATTTTATTCCTTTCATTACTTTAAAAGCCTAGTAAAATTCAAAATTGCACACGTTGCTAATATTTGTGGGCTGTGTCATATTTCTGTTGGGCAGTATTGCCCTAGAATAATTAAAAGTAAAAGGGAAAAGATCAGGAATGATGGGTTGTCGAGACACTAAAAACTGGAAGACAAATCTTTAAAGGGATATAATTTTCAATTTACACTTTCATACTTAGGCCAGTTATCAGTCAAATATGACAAAAGTAAGATATTTTCTGGTATTTAAGTTCTCAGAATAATTACTCTTGAAACATCTGATCTGAAGGGGATGCTGGGTAATTTCTTCAATGGAAATGAAGATGTTACATAAGACATGCCAAGGCTTGAGTTAAACGCTAGGAAAGCCAAATCAGAGGAGAAAAAAAGGGTATGTCCTGATAGCGGAAAGACCAGCAAGCAGTTAGTCCACATGGAAAATCTGATGGCTCCAGGGGGTCTTTTTGCAAGATTAGATTGGAATACCTTGTTCATCTGTGTTTCCTGAGGATGATAACAAGGGGTTGAATTACTGACAGTTACATGGAACATTGCTTAGTTAACTATTAACTTCAGGAAAAACAAAGGGTGGCATAGGAAACAAGAACTATCATAGTGTATCACATAATTCAGTTGAGAATTGGGTTAATACAGTCTTATAAATGTAAGCAGTGAACATTAATCTATGATGATAGCTCTAGAGGAAGGAGAGGCCAATGATAGGCAGTTGGAAAGAACAGAGGTAGAAATGAAGATTTATTTTCATCTTGAGTGTGGGTATTCTGTTGACACAATTGAAAACTAAAATTCAACAAGAATTACAAAGCATATGTAATTTAATAATATCAAAATAATTTAAATATTTTGTGTTGGAGGAAGAGGTCTCAGGGCATTGAATTTTGAACTTTCGTATTGAGCTATGGCCCCCATCCTCTTAAAAATTCCTTTTATTTTGAGATAGGGTTTCTCTGTGTTGTAAGTCATCACAGCAGGGCTAGAAATTGAGCCCCTTTTGCCTAAGGAACTGGGATTACAGGTGTGTTATCAGCATACTTATCTAAAATATCTATTTTAATAGAATGAAATGTACTGCTTACAGAGAGGAAGCCATAAGTAATTAAAGTTTAAAAATCTTATATTCCAAAAGGAGAATTGCAAGATCATTTGCAAAGTCACCATGGTCAAAATCTGCCTGCGGTTTCAAGGACCCCTTTACCCAGGATAGTGTTCACCAAAGAGGGAAGCAAGACATATTTTACACAGTGAGAACCAACGAATGATTCTGCAAATTTTGGGAGGAAGTATGAGATGCCCTTTCAAAAGCTGGGATAAAGTTTCTTTTCACTGGTGTTGAGAGTACCATGGTCACGATACCCACTTAAAAACAACTCACCGACAAGGGTTACAAAATCGTCGCCAGATTTTACTTTTTTGAGACTCTAATAAAAGAAAATTTTATAAAACCAGGGGACATCATTCATAGGAACCCTATCAGGAAACAACTTGTATGTATGGTACAGAAAGAACATAAACTTGTCTGAGCTGAGGAGAGGTGTGATGACATGTGCACAGGCACGTGTCATCATATTGTCTCTCTAAGGGAGCAAATTTTGGTAAATAGGTTGCAGTTTCCTTTCAAGTTAATTATTTAGGAAATTTGACTCTTCTCGCTGATTTCATAACTGTCTTAAATTAGTTAAAAGCAGCAGTTCTTTCAGATCATTAGGAAACATCTTAATAAATGGTGTTCTTAGGGGAAAAAGTCAGATGGTGTTTGGAAGCATAGGGCGCATCCATCTGGAGATCACTTTACAGCTCTTCCAGGCTCAGTCAGTTACTTTGGGGCCTCAAGAGGATGAACAGGAAGGAATCAGGGTGCACAGGCTCCCCCTCAGGGGAGGGTGCTGCTGCAGTGTAAATAAGAGTAGCTGACCCCGTTGGCCCGGTCTCCTATGGCTGGTTGTGTTAATTCAGCCAGAGTCTGTGCTTCTTTTAAAACTATTGATTATAAAAACTGGCCTAGTGATATTTGTGCAAAATCATTCTATCAGAGCTTACGTTTGTTTAAATATGAAGATATATTTTATCATATTGAAGTTTTTTTAAAAAAAGAGATTAACATTTTTTCCTTATAGTACAAGCTTTTTTTTTTTTTTTCTTTAACAAGGGCTTCTGTTCATACTCGAGCCTGGTAATTTTCTCAGAAGGGAAGTTGAGAGGATTTCTTCTTCCAAAGCAACAAAGTGAGTGCAGATTCCTGCCCTGCTCCATTAGCCCATGATCAATGGAATGTTCCTGAAGTGATCAGTGAGCTTTCTGAAGAGGAAATCCCGTTTTCAGTGTGACTAGGTGAAAATAATGGTAGGAGTAGAGTCAAGCTGGCTTTTTGTGTGATTCTGGCCTAAATATAAAACTACTCCAGATTCTTGAGGAAAAGAAGGAGGTGGGCGAGGGCGAGGGCGAGGAAAGAGAAGAAACTTTGCTGCTGCCACCACAGATTGGAAAACAGAGTTTCAAGGTATATGTTTTAATAATCACTTGTATTAAGAATACAATAATATAATAATAATAATAATAATAATAATAATAATGCAACGATATAACTCAAGAAGTAGACAAAATTCCAAAATGTGAATGGCAAAAGGCTTGAAAAGGCACATTATCAAAGAGGACGCACAAGGGACCAATGTGAAGAGCAGTGTCACTGGTCATTGTGGTCTTGCCTTGTAATAGAGGTACATATATGCCAGAGGGTAAGGGAGAGCTAAGAAATGCTGAAAAAACATTTCATTATTACCTAGACTCTGATAGATTGTGGAAATCGCCTTTCAAGGATTCTCTGTGTCTCAGAAGCATATCCAGCTCTCTTTTGGGGGAAACATCTCCGTTTTTGTGATGGTTAACATTGGGTGTTCCCCTTGACTGGTTTTGAGGCGTACCTAGGTGGTGGTCAGGAATCCTTCTGGGTGTCCCTTTGCATTTGCTTGCAAAAGCTGTTGTCATGTGAGCTGGTAGGCTGAGTGGGGAGGTCTTGTCATTGTTGGCACACATAATCCCATCTCTTGTGGAGGCTCAGATGGATTTAAATGGCAGAAGGAGAATTTCTCCTTCTCCCTCTTCATTGTTGCTTTTCTCCTTCGGAGCAGAATGCCCTTCTCCTCTCCCCTTCGACATGAGAACCCCAGGCTCTTCAGCGTTTGAACTCTGAGGGTTAAACAAGCAGCTCCCAGGTTCTGATTCTTTTCGATGTGGATTGAGCCAGTTGACAAGAGTTCCTCATTCTCCACATTGCAGCTGGTGCACTGTGGGACTTCTTAGCTCTATGACTGCATACCGGCTCCCCAGGACACCCTCTTGTGTGCTGTATGTGTTTATCTGTATACACATGTATGCATCCATTTCATTAATTTTCAAGAGCCCAAATATGCCTCAGTCATTGTCTAGACTAATATATTTATTCCCTCTCTTGAGATTCTCTTACATTTTATATGGTCCAGGGTTCCTAAATACCATTTGTGATAAAAGTTGAAGGAAACCTGCCCTCAGAAGATTTTTAGATAAATTTCTTATTGGAAGTTTTGCCTAAATTCTTGTGATGAGAGAAATAAGTGAATGGATTTCAATACTGGAAAGGTTACTGAACGAGTCCTGTGAGAGAAGGAATTAGCATGAGTCTCTGAATTTATTGAGTGATCAAGTACAGCTATCCGTTTCCTAGGGTAGTGAAAAACTCCGAAGGTTAAGCATTCTCTAGTTACCTGGGTTTTTTGATTAGGGTTAATGATTTGCAGGAGTCACCTTAGCTTTCATTTGCAAAAACCTCCAGGCTCATGGTATGCTATAATATGGCGTAGGTACAACTAAAAATGTGCATGTTCTGCCTAAGGTTTAGGCCACTCAAGGTTTTAAGAAGGAAGCCGAACTGGAAAGAATAGTGCATTGTATGTGTTAGTCTGTAGGTCAGACTGAGCTTTGATTCCTTTTTTCTATCATCAGATTTTTTTCTTTCCCTTTTATCATCAGAGGTTTTCTTTCCCTGTCCTTCCCCTTTTAGGACACAGATGTATAAATACCATATCTTTTCTCTGGTAT